>JAAGWO010000069.1:0-110337 GCA_013266205.1 Fusarium decemcellulare
GGTGGAGTCCCCTTGGGGACCGATGCGCAATCGGGCTCGGTCCTAGGACTCTTCTGGTAAATGACAGTGATTGGAGAGAATTTGTGGAGTACACGTGACGTAGCCGCGAGGGTCGTGACAAGGTCCCTATGCCCCTTCTTATATATATAGGACCTCTCTGGTTTAATACCTCTACTGTCCACAAATAGCACTCTTAGACTCAGCACTATAGGGATAAAGCTTATTAGATAGAGGGCAAAGGTAGTTAGATCCATGTAGTTAACCAGATACATTATCTTACACTACTTGCCTTAGACTAATATAATCCGGCCCTTCTTAGCACACCTCTTCCAGCTACTCTGGCCGCCATATCGCTCCGACACTGAATCTGGGAATTTAATAATCCCAATGCGACGGCAAACAGGCATCTTTTGGACATGCCCTCTCAGCTTTTCCAACACCAATGCAACGCACGGGTGAACGAGCAATTGGTACAGCGTCTTGCCCTCTTCTATATAATCTGATCCTGGCGATGATAGTTTGTAATCTGCAAAAAGAGGCCATTCTTCCAGCTGTAGCGTTTTTATTTTGTACCTGGAGTGGTCGTGTATTCTCCAGATCCTTTCCTCGCTTGATTCTGCGGGTGGAGAGGGGTAAACAAGATGAGCAGGTTGTATGAGACCGTAAACGACAACACCACCTGATACGACTTCTCCAAACGGGTTTCTTCCGCGTAGTTGTATGTTTCCGGCCTCGAAGCATGGCCTCATCTTTTGCCATAGCTCTTTGGAGTTTCGAGCAGTAATGTCAAGTCCCAGACTCTCCCAGTAACTGATGCCACTGGTCACAGATACCCATGACCATGTGGGACCTCTATACGGGGCATGTCGACAACTGGCTTCGCTGAGGGCATCTACTCTCCATAGAAGGTCAGAAGTGAATGTCGCACTCCATAATCCGCAATAGTATCTCCCCAGTTGACGTGCTGCCCGCGATGCTAGTCCAGAAAGGGCCGGCAAACGATCAGACTCATTAGTTAGCTTGAGAAGCGAATATTGGCCTACAACTGCCTGCCACTGCTTTGAAACCTCGAGCTGATTGTCAAAAATGGAATGAGAACCTAAGCGAGTCTCAGAATGTGGAGGGGCGTAGTGTCCCATGCCCATCTGATACCCTTGTTTGCTTTGAGATAAATCTCGCCAAATTGATGGGCCATTGGGTGTTATCAAGAGTTCGGCAGCTGTGGGCATCCGGCCTTTTTGATCAGGCCAAAGTTCTCGAGACCAATGATCAACTTCAAATGCTGATCTACCCCAGACCCTTCCGTGTTCCCCATCTATCCCAGCGTCGAATAGACTAAGGGAGTCGACAGATATATGGGATTCTGAGTTTGACAGCGTCCGGCTCTGAATGGTAGTGCTGTGCCAATGAATGCCGCCAGAAAGAAATCCGCGGCGAATACGATTAAATGATTCGATGTCTCTTGTGATGCTTTTGCACTCACAGGCAACGTCTTGTCGACACTCCCAGGCTAGCTCTTGGCTAGAGAAGTGCACTACCCTGGGAGACAAGACCCGCTCCTGAAAGACCCAACCTCTGGTTAGTAGTGGGTGACGGTCCATGGATTTCTTCGTGGGACCCCAATGCAACAACTTTTCCCGAACCACAACGTTGCGAGATATTCCCGGGAGTTTTGCTTCCAGAACGTGCTCAGGGGCAGACACGACGCTTTCGTCAAAACAGCCATCACGATCAGACTTGGCTCTCGTTGCTGCTAACGTAACGAATGCGTTCTCGTAGATATCGGCCATTTTGGCAGACTCTGTTTCCCAGTCCGCAGCATTGTCTTGGATGATGCAAAGGGCGTCTATCCAAAGGAAATGAATGCCAAGCTTGAGGCAGAATCTGATGGCGTCTTGGAAAGTTTTAGGGATAGTCGGCCAAGGTATTCCTTCCTTGCGTTTCTTTAAATTGCTATCGTGTGTGGTGCACGACTGATGATCACCCCAGCAGTGACTGAGCGCAGCATATCTTTTTTCAACGGTGATACGCGGGAAGCTCCATACGGGACTTTCAGGAAAAACATCATTGGTCTCTTTAAGATATACTTTTATATCCCCAGACGGTAATTTCACAAAGCTAAGTAGCCTTTTGGGTGCTACGACATCGGCTCGACCCGAGCAAGACGGATGTGAGGTGACGCACGTTTCAAGCTGAGATTTTAACCATGCGAGACCACTTTCTGATAGAGGGTGACCGGAAATGGAGGACCGTGGTTTGATCGCACAAGGTTCTTCATTGTCTGACCGATCACATTAGTTGAAAGTCAGATTGTGCCTGGCTGTTTTACAAACCTTCCACGTGGTCGCCCTGACGGAAGAATAGCTCAAAAATGTATTTTGGTCTATCATCCTTGAAATACACCTCCAAGCACAAGGTCTCATTCTTTTCCACGTTGGCAGTAGCGTAGACCCAAGAAACGTCTTCGGAGAATTGCCACGTGGCGTTTTCCATGCTCCTAATCGCCTCATAGATAACACGGCATATGGCACAGGTGGCTCGCGCCGTCAACTTGTCAGGTGGGAAGTCAAATGCAACCCTCACCCTAGAGGGTTTCTTCTTCAGGTCGTTGCAAAGCGGGCAGGATTCCATGGTGAGTTCCATGCGACAATGCACATTGAAGAAATCAAGTGCTGAAATGCCGGACGATCAGGCTGTGAGCGGGGTTAGGATTTTCAGGCACATATGATGCCGGAGGCCTTATTATGTAATATTAGATGTTGATACTTGTCAGATCGTCCGCATATATAAAGCGATAAGCTTTTGTACGATGTGAAAAGAACCTGCTTGAAGCTTTTGTCTAAATTTGGCGAGAGCTCTGGTATAGAGATACAGACTGTTTGCAATACTTATGCACCTTGAAGCCGGCAAGAGAGCGTATAATATTTTAGAAGAGGAGCAATGGAATTGCCATGGCGGCTAAAGTTGAAATAGCTTCACGTTTCTATGAGTCTCCTTCTTATTGAAGCCTGTCTCGCAGTAGCCATCTCGTGCAGGCATGTCTCCGACTAAGGGTGTTTCAATTAAATCCGAACAGAATTGACTACTACAGCAGAGAACCAAGAACCTGGAGACTTCTGCTGGAGTAACTGATGTGCTCGTAGACTAAGATCTAACTGTTGTGTGCGAAATGTTGGATGCAGAACATTAGAAGAGGAAAACGGACAAAACAAACCCTGAAGAGCCCGGAACCGTCTGGCAGGGCGATTACTAATGTAATTGTATCGTGACTGCCACCGCTTGAGAAGATCATCGTACACATAGCCTAGGCGACAACTATATGGCTGCTCTGTGGCTCCTATGTGGGTGGGTGGGTGAAGGGCTGTGACTCATCGACTGGATCCTGAGAACAACAGTTTCGCATCATAGACTCAATTTTCTGACGAGTTACGAGGCTATTATTAGTTTAATGAATATAACTAACTCCTGAGTTCCGCCACATGCTGCCTGGACTCTACTTTGGGATCAATTAAGAGATGAACTGTTCTCGCAAGCGCCAGCATCTCTTGGGATATAAGCTATGAGCACAAAGTGGAGAGAAGACCTCCCGGTATGGACTCATGCTACAGATAGCAAAGCCCCCTTTGTAGGCTTATCGTTGTTATTAAATTTGCCCTCTACTGTGCTGTCCTTTGTACCAACAAAGCCTTTCTTGAGCCTCTGAGGTAACTCCTCCACGTAAAACTCGCCGCTCGTTACAATTCAGTGCAAACCTTTTAGTCTCACTTTTAATCTCCATACCCTAATTAATTATGACATCAACTCTTGTCAGCAGAGTTGCGCAAGCATTGGGGTATTGCCCACTCTTGTCCGGTATTCACACATATTCAGCAAACATACAAGGCGGCCAGGCACGTAGCCAGCAAGTATCTTGCAGCGCCGGATTCGATGGCCCGAAAGTTGATATACTTAACGGCACTTCTTACCATTTCTGGTATTTTGAGGCCGTGGCATATGTCGGCCAGTCGTCAATCATTATCAACTTCCATGCTGGGGCTCCGCTTAAGTCGGACTTTTCTGGCGATACGTCCGGCAGTTCCAACAATGTGCAGATATCAGGCCATTTTCCCAATGGCACAACCTTCAGTGATGTTGTAACAGTTGACAATGCAACTGTGTCTACGGCCGGAGATGGGTCCGACGGTCTCTGGGGTGCCTTGGGCTACTCTTGGTATTCCGATCCAGATATGTCGGACTATGGGGTTGAGTTGGAAGCAAAGGAGGGTTCTATTCATGGCAGCATCAGCATGCATTCTGTAAGTATCCGTCCAAACGATAAGCAAGCACTGATTTTGATTATAGTTATAAAGGTGGCGCCCGCTCACTACCCTTGTAGCCCTACTAGGCCCGGAGAGTCGCTCGAAGTCATGCCTGGTATCGGATGGGTGAACGCAGTGCCAGATGCTGATGTTACTGTTGACCTGACGATTCACGGCATGCCTTTCAAGTTTGTCGGGATTGGCTATCACGACAAGGTAAGACTTGTGTTTATTCTTTGGGTTGGCTCTGGAAAGCCAACTCAGGCGCCAGAACTGGGGTGTCATACCGTTTTCGCATGTTGTTAGGTCCTGGAACTGGGGTCATGCTCGAATGGGCCCTTACTCGATTGTGTGGCTCTATTCAACAGACCGTAGGGCAACAACGTACTTGAGTGGCTATGTTGCATACCAAGGGCAAGTAATCTTTTCTCAGTGCAATGGAGCTATTGAGATTCGGGCGTCAAATAGAGACTCTGGTATGTCTATCACTAGCAACGCCGCCTTCCCCGATGCCCTCACCCTGAGAATTGACCTAGGGGGTAGCCATGGTGTTCTAGAGGCAGATCTATACCCGACCCAGATTACTCTAGATACCCCAACGTTTACGCGCTGGGTCGGAAACATCACGGGGTTCGCTGTTGGGTCTTCATGGCAAGGTATCGTTTCTGGCGATTTTGCTGTTTTGTAGACGAGAGAGCCGTAGTTAAGCGACCAGTATATTATCTAGATCCAAAATTAGAGAACCTTCTCTAATATCCTCTTAACCCAGCTAGAACATATCATCTTTAAGGGATTAAATGAAGTAGCTGTTAGAACTATTGCATCAAAGTCGTGAGGACTACTAGGTAGGCCAGACGTAAAGCTCTATCTGTATGCTCTACGCCCAGAGCTTTTAAGACCTTCTAGTTTAATCCTAGTGCATGGCAATATCTGCTAGCTACAGAGTCTAGAGCAGGATCTAGAAGCTCGGGCCGGGACCCGCGGTTAGACCCGAAGCTAAAGACAGAAACAGTTGTAGGGCCGTCCAGGCAAGATCAGCAACTGGCACAGGATTTTTCAGGCCCAACGCCACCTCGGATTCACGCAAGCCATGGTTTCAGTTCGCGCTTATTAATTTCGTGAAAGCGGGGCCTTGATTGGTGGCATATCCGTAGATAAAGTTGCGTCTCTCATCGGCACTGATCAACGCCACCGCCCTCAGCTTTTCTGTTTCTATCGCGGCGCCATTTCCCAGACCCTTGCGCAACCGTCCAGAATGACCCAGACATCGTCTTCGGACCATTCGGCGGACATGCGTGGCGCATCAAAAGAAGCCAACACCCTCGTTGGCAATACGGACGCAGATGATCAACATGGCTTCCACAACAACCACCAGGACCACCTGGACATGCAGCGTTTGGGAAAGAAGCAGCAGTTCAAGCGGAATTTCTCACTGTGGTCTTCAATTGGCTTTGTGGCCATCTACATGGCGACGTGGGAGTTTGTCCTGATTTCACTGGCTCCAGGCTTCACCAACGGCGGCTACGCGGGCGTGTTTTGGTGTTTCGTCACAACAACGACCGCCTACTCGGCTGTCGTCGCGAGCCTTGCCGAGATGGCTTCCATGGCCCCAACTTCGGGTGGACAGTACCGTGAGTGCGCTAGTTGTTTTCTGGGCGCTTGAAGCTGACTAGAACAGACTGGGTCAGCGAGTTTTCACCTCCCCGCTACCAGAAGATCCTCTCGTACGCCTCTGGCTGGATGACAACCTTGGGATGGCTCGCAAGTTTCGCCAGCAGCTGCTACACCATGGCCTTCCAGGTACAGGCCTGCATCAACGTCACCATGCCTAATTTTGCCTTCACAACCTGGCAAATCGCCCTTATCATGTGGGCCGTCATCGCCGTGACAGTCGCCTTCAACACCTGGGGTACTGCCTTCTTTCCACAGCTGGAAACAGCTAGCCTGATTGGTCATATTCTCGGGTTTTTCGTGGTAATGATACCGCTGTGGGTGCTTTGCGACAAGAATTCGGCACACGATGTGTTTTTGCAATTTACAGACCAGAGCGGGTGGAATAACATGGGTTTTGCGTATATTTCATCACAGATCTATGTCCTGTGGTGTTGCTTTGGCTCAGACAGCATCGTTCATCTCGCCGAAGAGGTCAAGAACGCGTCGATTGTTGTGCCGCGGGCCATTTGGTGGTCTTACGTGGGTAACGTCCTTTTCGGCTTCGTCATGCTCATCACCATGCTTTTCTGCATTGGTCCGCTCGACCCAGTCATCGAATCAGACTGGCCTTTCATCACCTTGTTCGATCGAACCGGATCCCAACGTCTCAACCTGTTCTTCAACGTCATCTTGTGGCTCTTGGTATATCTCGGAAACATCACCACACTTACAACTTGCGCTCGCGAGACATGGGCATTCGCTAGAGACCGAGGACTTCCAGGATCACAGTGGATCGGACATATGTAAGTCTCATATCACTCTTCATATGCTGCGCTAACAGCCACGGTACTTCAGGGATAAGAAGTGGCATATGCCTTTTCACGCAGTCTATCTAGTGTCCATTGGCGCTGCCCTCCTCAGTCTCATTCAAATCGGGTCTGATGTCGCCTTCACCGTTCTTGTGTCGCTTTCGACGCTAGGAATCATGAGTACCTATCTCCTCAGCATTGGCTGCGTACTGCTCAAGCGTATCAAGGGCGAGAAGCTGCCTTTCGCTCGATGGAGCCTGGGCCGCTTCGGGCTGGCAATTAATGCATTTGCGGTGCTCTACAGCTTGTTCATCGTCATTCTTTGTTGTTTCCCTCTGGATTTGCCTGTCGACACCGCTTCAGCGAATTGGGCGCCCTTGATATGGGTCGGTGTAATGATTATTGCTGCGGTTGTATATGTAACGCATGGCAGGAGGACATATACTCCGCCAGTCAGCTTCGTCCAAGGAGCCACGTTATAGGGCGTGGGCCTATGATAGTCTTCTAGGAAAGGTTTAGTCTCCGAGATAGTTACAATGTGCAGAGAGGACATCAATAAAAACCCTGAAAATTGTTATGTTAGACTAGCTTTGTGCAAGACAAGAATGTATCACCCTAATGTCGGAGCTTATCATATAGTAGGCATCAGGATCAACGACGAAGAGTCGGCATTTTCCTGCCAAAGAAGCCTTAATGGGTGCCCAGTTTGCACGGTTAAGATCGTATATCTGCAGAGACGAAGGTGAAAAGTCGGTAACTAATAGACTAGGTGTCGTGTGATTAATGCCGGATTTCTTGCTCTAGAAATAAGTAATAGTTGGGCAACCAGGATACTATCTACATCCCAAATCAATGGCCTCTCTCCAGCATTCTCCTAACCCAGGCAGACCGCGTTGTCATTGAGACATTAGACAAAGTAGCAGAGGGAGCCATTACATCAAAGGCGTGGGACCCCCAACTGTGTTTTTTTGAATTGTGGAAGCTATACCCTTGATGGGAAAAAAGCAGATAGATAGTGTGAGGACCCCCAGGCCAGACGTAAAGCTCTGCCTGCACACCACACGCCCAGGGCTTCGTGGCATAGGCAACAGCTTCGTCCCTGAAAGCCTCCGTTGAACTGACATCGATGTATGCAGGAGGCAGGCCTGAAAGATCTGTCGCTCTCGCCGGAGCTGCCAAGTGGCTGACGCTCTCCTGTCCTGCACCACTGCCGAGATAGCATTGCCATGAAAAGCGGCTCGCCTGGGCATTCCAAGTTCCACCCGTGGGACATTGCTGGCAAGATATACTTGCGACTCGATCGTCCAACATCGGAACGCCCAACAGCTGCGCGTACACTTTGGGGCCGCCTTTGTCCCGAGCCATCAACGTCGTCGCTGCTGCAAGTCCTCCGCCAGCAGATTGGCCCTCCACCATCAACCGATCAACGTCAATGCCCAACTGATCCGCGTGCTCTGTCGTCCAAAGTAGACCAGCATAGCAGTCGTCCAAAGGTTCTGGAAACGGGTGCTCAGGCGGCTGCCTATACTCCACCAGAACAGCAACAGCATCCACTGCCTTGACCCATTCTGCTACCAAGGAGGCCCCAGTGAATCGATTTCCAGCAGTCAGTCCACCCGCATGTAAATGAATAATTCCAGGCTGACGTTCAATGTTCCAAGCCTTTAATTTCTTGGGCGCGAGGATCGAAAGTGTAATGTCGCCATGAGGACCTCCTATCGTCCGCTCTGATACGATTATGGACGGATCGAAAAGGACACTTTCGCGTTCTGGATCAGTGACAAGTTTAAAGAATTGACGATGCTGGGGTATATCTGCCCTTTTCTGTGCGAATGCGGTTTCAGGAACAGGTGGTATCATGGCCATGAGCTCGACGTCATATGGGGGTCTAGGGAGAGGGGAATGGGGAGTTGCCATAACTACCAAAGCATCACCTTGGTTAAGAAACAGACTTAGAAGGTAGTCCACTATAGGAACGCGCGCTTTATATCATTCATATTACGGAACTGGATATGGTGTTATTTATCAAGACCCTACTAACACCCGGTTCCGTCGGCAACGCACTGCAGAGAGGGTAGACGTGTGACTATCGAGAACAAGGCAAGCTCTGCTGCCTCTCATTATGCCAGGAGCCACTTGCACTAACATCAAATAGGCGCACTAGGACCCGACCGATGTGGCATACAGGGTTCGACCCATGTGGTTACAGACACAGGAGAGCCACCTGAAGGCTTGGCACATGTGGCTCTAAGGGCCTATTCGCTCGACTATCCAAGGACTATAAAACTTGAGTTGAATGAGGTAAACGTGGTACTAACACTATCATAGAAACTGATAAACGTGCATGTGCTCATTTAAAATTAACTTGGCTGCTTGAAGATCTAGTTCATCTGTCTTCGCGGATGTTCAAAGAGACTCGCCTATCATGCGGAGAGGGATGTTTGGTCCAGTTGCTGTAAATGGTCATTCTACACCTAAATGTCCATTGTCTGATAATAAAACTTGTTTATTGCGAGCTTATCTACAGAGGGAGAAGTGATGGCTAAAGCAAATGAATCAGTCTATGGGCTCAGTGCTGCGATAGTCACCAGTAGCGTCGACACAGCTGTCCGGGTCACAGCTGCCATAGACTCTGGTCACGCAACAGTTAATGCGTGGAGAATGCTGAGCGCTGATGTGGCTTTTGGTGGTTATTAGCAAAGCGGCGTTGGCCATGATGGAGGGGAGGACGCGCTTGAAAACTGGACGACGGTGAAAACTATTAAATATTGGATTGCAGCCTGAGTCAGATACCCAACTAAATGCGCCACAGTAGGCTGACAAAGGGCTGAGTAGATCACCTATCTACAGGTACCTAGTCATCCTGCCTAGGTAGGTACGTATAAAATCTCGCTTCCAAATGTTGGAAATAATCTCAGGATTGCCAAAACCTCATTTGTCCACGTATCTGATACAAATCTGCCTCGCAACACTCTCACTCCGCTGGCAATCACCAAACCAATCATGAGGCCCAAGTAAGCAGCCCAGTTATGCAGCTTGGGTAACACAAAAACACCAATTCCGAGGCTGTGTCGACACACAGCCCCGCATCTGAGTGTTGTTGGGCGCTGATGCTTTTTCCTTCGCTCTTGCAACGTGAGCATCATTCCAAACTTGTCCAAAAACTAAACTTCAGACGCCTAACATTCTCAACCCAACGTATTGTTTCCCTTCCGGCCTCTCTGTACATAGGCAAGGTTATGGAGGTTGTGGGCGTGATTGCGGCCATTCCAGGCCTTATCGAGATCGTCCAGGCAGTAACCACGGCGGTCCGCGGGCTGTCAAAGAGAAAGGTCGCAGCGAAAACAGCAGAGGATTTGATTACACAGCTTCGAGATCTTGAAGACATCCTCAAAGATGTCCAAAAGAGATGCAAACAGGGCGGCTCCGATCGACTGCAACTCCAGCGCCTTTCATCCTCCCTTACCGAGCTACGAAGTGATCTCTGCTCCCTTCAGGATGTGCTTCAGACCTCTAAGCTCACAAAAGAGCCTTCAAGGTATCTGAAGAGGGCACTTTTCCTGTCTACTAGCCTCGAGAAAACACTCAAGGAGTCGTTGGCTCGTCTAGCGCAGGCTAAGGCATCGCTTACCTTGCTCATTGTGCACCATCAAGACGGTGTGACTGAAGGTAAAGACTCGGGTCATAAATTTAGAGTTAATCTAACACTTCACTAGAACTAAGAGGTATCTCCATCTCTGGGCTCCGTCTAAAAATGCGGGATCTTTTACGACCTTCCGGCGACAGCTTCATTCCCAACAAGACACCTGGTACCTGCGAATGGATCTGGTCACATCCGACATTCTGTGATTGGGTGGAGAGTTCTTCAACCACGTCAAATTCTCACTTCATTCGGGCACTCTGCATCTATGGCATCAAAGGTTGCGGGAAGTCCGTCCTAGTCAAGTCTATCGCCGAAACGCTCAGAGGCAGAGGCGAGATCGCTTTGCATTTCTCGTTTTGGGCTGGTAGTGAGGCCCAGCGAAAGCTCCTAGACCTCTTACGGACACTCATGTGGCAGACTTTGAGCCATATCACCGACGATAACCTCAAAAGGTTGTCCGAGGTGTTGATCAGCGATGCTAGCATCAACGAACGGGTTCTTGTCGAAGCAATCTGCGGTGCTTTGTCTATGATCGGCTCGAAGGTTTATTGTGCTATCGACGGCATCGATGAATCCACTGAAGACTGGAACAGTCACACAGATGGTTGTCTTTCCACTATTGTCAATCTGGCCAAGAGTCACACCAACTTTCGCCTACTTCTAGCCGGCCGAGAACCTTCAATGCGAACCGTTTTGAAGCAGTCTTACCCAAGGCTGGAGATAACAGAAAGCCTAATCCGAAACGACATAAACAAACTCATCGTAGCTGAGCTAAACGACTCACTCGCCATCCACACGCCAGCTATCAGAGACATGGTCGAGGAGAGTCTGAAAGCAAAGACTCAAGTCATGTTTCTCTGGGCTACACTTGTTTTCAAGGAGCTAAGGCGCTGCTTCAGTGTTGAGGAGATCAAACAGACGCTAAAACAAGTCCCTCATGACCTTGATCGCGAGTATCATCGACTATTCTTGCAGCTCATGGCCCGGTCGAGGGGAACCCTGAACAAGCCATCGACATCGATGAAGCGCGCACGACATCTCATATATTCTCTACTAGCCTGTCCCGAGCCCATGACAACTGAAGATTTGTGCTATGCGTATGCTGCACAGGTAAACTCGAGTGGCACAATTGAGGACGATTTAATCACCACTGATGGCATTATGGACGCCTGCGGGGACTTTGTGAGAGTCACAGAAGGCCGATATCATCTTATCCATGCTTCAGCTGCAGACTTTCTCAATCGGCCTCAAAAGGATTGGGAAGAACAAGACTCAGACATCTTATACTTTCGAATCGACCTCACTGAAGCGCACGTATTCATGTGCTCTGCTTGCTTCAAATACGTCGAGTCACTAGACCTCGGTTATCCGCTGACGGACGGCGGAGCTTCATTATTACCATCACAGTACCCATTCTTCTCCTATGCTACAAGGTTTCTCCCATTCCATTTCATCCAGGCTCTTGAGGACAATGGCCGAGGACACCCTGATGCCCCTCGATTTGCGCGGACAAGACAGTTTTGCGCATTGGTCGAATACGCATTAGTCACTCTCCAGAACTCCTTGCAGGATAACGGCTCTGACTCTATCTACTATTGGGTTGAACTGCTTACTGTAGGGGCTGGATTGGGGGGCTTTGATTTAAAACAAGCTTTCTATCTTGAGTTGCAACGACGGCTTCATGCGTTCGGTACTCAAGACGAGCGATACCAGTCATGGCAGGCCTTGGCCATTTTTCTTCAAGTCGATGCCAAGGAATTACACCTACCACAGCCCCCGCCTGCGACCACTGTTGTGCGCAACGACAAACTGGGGGCAGCACTAAACGGAAAAGCATTTTCATCCTTGCCTCGGCATCTCGGCCAAACTCATGGTCTTGCCGTGCAGCGGATGTCGCGAAATCTCCACACTGTTTCTAAGCTCTTTATGAAGTTTAAGAAGGCGACAACTGATCTGCTAGCTTCATCTGCTGAGTCCTTGTCAATCCCCATGCTTCTTCTTGCGGTGATAGTCGCGCGGCGTGAGGAGGAGTTGCCCCTCGCGGAGAAATTAGCAGCGATGTCAGTCAGGAAGACAAGAGGAAAGGGCGACATTTGCGAACTTTGTAGCTTGCTTCTACTTGTGATTGTGGGGTCCGAAAACGACACCCACGACTTGGCGGAGATCGAGGATATGATACGAAGGTCCGTTCAGATTGCGAATCGCCTCCCTGTTCAACCACATGTTCAGTACCTTAAAATGACAGCCAACCACCTCTTAGCATTGGTGCTGATAGATCAAGGCAAAATGGAAGAGACAAGGGCAGTTATATCTTCTGTCGAGAAGCTCGTGGGAAAGAACCGGGAGAAATGCAGCAGCCACCTATGGGAATATGGTCTTTGTCATACTCGAAGAGGAACTGCGCATAGAATGAGAGCTCTCCGGATGATTGCAGAAGTGTTCCTCGAAATGGGCAACAATTCAGAAGCGGTGGACTTGACCACTCAGGCAATGGCCGTATTCGAGGAGTCAGGATCCAAGCCCAACTTTGAATGTCGGGCCTCGTTTGTCACCAGGAGGGACGCATTGTACTCTGCCAAAGATTTCGATCAGTGTTTAGCTAGCAGTCGGCACCTGTTGGGATTTCTAGAAGGATTTGTTCGCAGCGACTCTCAGCCCGAAGACACACATATTCGACGAGAAACACAGCGTGTTCTGGCCAAATGCCTCGCCGCACAGGACGACATGAGCGAAGCCGAGAAGTGTTATCTAAAAGCAGCAGATGAGGCTGACCTTTTGAAGTCGGACAAGAGCCAGGCTATGTACGTTGAGGAACTTAGCTGGCTGGTGGAAGACCTCATACTCCTGGGCCAGTATGAGCGCGCCCAGTCAATAGCCCGCAAGATTCTAGATATCACAGGGATCACGTACTCAGACGACAAAAAAGACTCGGGATTTCACAACATTGGGCCTCTTGTCTGTAAGCTCAGGGAGGTTGGCTCTATCGACTCCGACTACAAGGAGTTTCTCCAGTGCTACTCACTGTTGATGGCATCAGACGAGCCCAAAGACACAGAAGTGGAAGCAGACTGGTGGGAGGACCATACACTTGACACTATGAAGGAGAGCGTTCCATCTTTCAGCAAAAAGGTGATATTGCCTTGTCTCAAGTCCATCGATACATGCCTACGCCTAGTCCACGGATTACAAAGAGCCTTTTGGTGGTATCGATACCTGGCACATTTCTTCTTTAGGCAAGGAGACATCCAGGCAGCAGAGTTGATCACTTCCGAGGCTTCATCGCGTATCTTTGCAGATCCATGTTTTAGCTCTTCGTGCGTGTTTCTCCTAGCGAGCGACATCTGCTTCTACACAGAAAAGTTTTCTCCCCGCAAAACCTTACTTCATTCTGCGTACGAGAAGGATTTGAGTGAAAATTTTGATGCCCATAGTCATTTCTCCACAGAGATGTGCTATGCCGTCAAGTACGTGGGGGATCTGGAGGATTCTGGCGAGGACCTCGCTCGGGAAGGTATGCGACTGCAGTTCGTGGAACAAGCTTGCGATCATTTAGCGAGAGCCATTAAAGCAAAAGACGATATACAGCAGGAGGAACTCTGGGAGCTAGATACAGACCAGAGTGAGGACGAACATGGTGCACAAAGGAAAAGACAGGCGAAAATATCCGATCTACAAACTCGACTGGAACGCCTTGGTGCAGGCTTCATGCTGGATGAATCAATGGCTAAGTTGGAAATGGAGGCGACGAAAACGCGGAAGCCGAGGCGGGCCAAGAGCTATGAGTCGTTCAAGGCAATCAGCGGGCCTCGAAGGCCTGCTAGTATTGCATTTGATCAGGGATCATTGGACGTGGAGTTGGTACCATAGGAGACGTTAGAATCTATGTCTATTTGGAATCTATACCTTGATCTATTCTATCAGGCTCCTCCTAGATCCGACACTTCTCGGCGTAACCACTCCCCCCAGCCTTCATCCTTCAAAATGTATCTAACTCTTGCCTCGAGCCATTCCGTATTACCCCAAAATCCCCACGACGCCTGGAACCGGCACCAATCAACCAAAGAGGCCTCCCAGTGCCGCACAAATGTGTCCCATTGGTAATCGAGGGGTTCGCCCCGGCGGCTGAGCAGGGTCTTGTGGTACAGCTGCAGTAGGTCCTTCTCACCCTGGTCCATCGGCAGCTCATCCGGTACCGCGTCGCGATCAGTCAACATGTTGAGAGGAACAGAGCATGTGAATAGCTTGGCTAGATCGCAAACGCCAAGACCGAGACCGGCGTACTGAAAGTCGAAAAAGCAGACGTCGTCTCCTGATTCGGTGGTGAAGAGGTTTTCGGACTTGACGTCGCCGTGGATGTACGTCTCGAATGGGCGGCCTCGTGGGGTGAGAAACTCGGCCACCATCTCTGTGATTGACATTTTTGAACCTTCGACTGGATCGCAGAAGGGTTCGGACCATTCAGAGTACGAGTCGCCGGCAAGAGAGGCATACTCGTTTCGACGTGTCGCAAGGTACGTGTAGCCTCCGTTCAACCACAATTTATTTCCACCAGTCGAGTTTTGTCTTCTTTTTGACTCTTCAAGAGGCGGCAACAGAAACTCATCCAAATTGGCGGGCAATGATTTCCAAGAACTGCTATGAAACTTGGCGAGCCATTCGAGTGCAGACTGAACTTGTCGAGAGTTGAGAACAGCTCTCTTTTCACCCGCAACCGGAAACTTGACCCGCAAGTCTGTAAGGATAGTTGCAGTAACGCCCTTCAGCTCGCCATCGTTGTCTTTTAAGCGTCTGCTCGACGTCAAGCAGTGTGCCACCGCGATATCGTCCTTCAGACTGGGGGTAACCTCCTCGTAGAAGTACTGCTCAACATCATAGCTCAAGACCTTGCGGAGATGCCCCTCGTCCTTTTTACCAGACGGAGGGGAAATGAGCTTGATCACCAGACGAAACGTATTGGTGTCGCCCAGCTCATTATACAGACGCCGCATAGACGAAGCGACCTTCTCGTCTGAGGCCTTGGCAGTTATGGCGCAGATGTGGCCATAGCCGGCCCACAGGGTCTGCAACTCAGTGCACGAAGTGACCTTGAGGCCGAGCGGGCCCAGGAGGATCTCCGCGGCGCGTCTAGACTCTATCATGGTGGTGGTTGAGGGACGGAGGAGCCATGCTAGGATGCCGAATGCGGCGCAAAGCGTTGGGAGGACGGACCGGAAAATTATCTCGGATGTGGGTCTCATATTCGATAAGATGAAGGAATATTCGGGACCAGACAGCAAAATAGCCAATTTTGCTTCAATTCTGTTAAATGCTAGTTTCGCCGATTATTCACTAAGCTCGAGTCTGATCGCACTAGCAGTGAGCTTAGGTGAGATATGGGCTTAGGCGATTAAATCGGCTTATCCACTCTACTCATTACCCTAAAGCTTGGAGTGGTTTTGTTTATTGAAGAGAAAACACATTACTGTGGGCATTAGAAGTGTTCATAGCATCTGTCTACATCTTGCCACTCTTTGGATTTGCTGTTGCCCTGCCACTCGGGATCAATTATGCCGCTGACTCCCCAAAGTACCCAACAACTGCGAAGCTGACGGACAAGCGAAATTGGGCAGTGAGATCCCTCAATTCGCTTCAATTCAAATAATTAACTGGGACCCAGCCATCTCAAAATGCGACAGCGATAAAGATTAACATGGCGGTGCATTCCCTTTCAGCTTGGAGTTTGGATGATCGGCTAATTCGTTGTGAATTGACTAGAGATAATGACGTCTGGAGGCCTCATTTATATCATTCGCTATGACGGTGATCATTCGACCAAACACCCGTATTCTTCGTACGGGAGCCAATGGTTAATACTGCTCAGCCACACTAAAACATTATCCATCGCCATTGGCTCTGCTACAGCGATCGTCTCTTATCAGGCTAACGGGAACTTTTGCGGGGGCGGGAGCCAACACGGGAGTTAAAAGATCATCACATCTCGATTAGGTTCCAAGCACCGCTCAAACAAGGAAACCACCGAGAATGATGAAAGAAGGGAGCATCAGCTAGCTCACTTCTGACGTGGTGCCACCCGCGCAGCCACCTCGTGTTGACAGCCTGGACAGCTAATAAACAAGCGTAAATTCCTTCCCAAGGTGGGTCTCCATCTGGTAATGTCCGAAAGGCGCAGCGATTCGCTGGGTGTCGCCTCCCCCTGTAAGGCTGATTCGGGCGTCAAGGGTGCGCTGCAGTAGCGTTCCAAGGAACATCTCGGGAAAAGAAATTACAAAAACCTGGCAGTTCCCAGCTGAGATCTCACCTCGGAATCTCATCACTCATCACAGGCAAAAATGCAGCAAACATTAGCTTTCGGTCTCTTCGCTCTGGCGCCTCTCCTGGCCGAGGCCGCATCAAAGACCAAATGGGCCACCGAGACTGTCTTTCTTCCTCCGCGCTCGACGGGCAAGGCGTCAAATATTTATGCCTCGGTCATCACTGAGGAAGAGTCCAAGACAGAGTACCTCCTCGCCTGCCAGACCAACTTTGGCGCTTCTTACACCTGCGATGGTGACTTTAAGGGTGTCACAGTCACCTACACCAAATCCGACATGGACATTGCATTCGGAGCCACCACATACGACTGCGAACTGGGATCCTCGGCTGTATGCGCGACAAAGACAAAGTCTTCAGACGATGAAAAGACAACCACTCTCGACGCCAGCGAGAGCTCTTCTTGGATGACGGCCGTCACGCTCGTCGACGTAAGCAAGAGCAAGAAGAGAAAGACAGATTCCGCAGACGCAGCGTCGACGAGCTCATCAGACTCAAAGCTCTGCAAGCGAAAGACGCACGGGTCATCCTCTGGCGACTCCTCTTCCGACTTGGGGAGCTCGAGTTCCAGTTCCGGGACGAAATCAGGTACCAAGAGCAACAACAATAACGATAACGATTGCTCGGCCGCTTCGACGTTTAGTTGGAATTGGAGTATTTTGGCACTCTTCCTGGGGGCCTTTGCTGTTTTCAACATGCGATAGCACGGCAATATGGACTACCTAGAGGGGAAAGGTACACGCGGGAGAGTTGGAGGTTATCTTCTTGAACATATTATGGCTGTTTGTGAGCGAAATTTTGCCAGACTGATTGAACATACATGACAACGTTACGACCGATACGTAAATGAATACAACTTGTACACAATGATAAAATTGAAGTCCCACTGCAGTGATTGGACCGTCGAAACGTTGGTCGTAAGCAAATCTTGTCGAGTCTATACGCTGGCTCTATGCTCTAGTCTATAACGAGTAAACCACTTGTAGTCATGCTATGACCAACCAATCCTAAACAGGTCGTAACCACTCTCATCTCCTCGCCCTACGCCGCTACGTTTGTCCAGCTTCTCTCGCTCCAAGATCTTGAGTCTACGCCCTGATCGCCCTTGAGGTCGATCTGGTGCTGTGAAGGCGGCCTCGACGGTGTCGCAGATGGCTGCAAACTTGCCATTGACGCGGACCGTAATGAGCATCCAGAACGTCCCGTCTTCTGAGAGTAGCTGGGTTGCGCAGTCGCGTAGCCAGCGTGCGTGCTCGGGTGCATATACTACGTCGGTGGCGAACAGCATCGTGGCTGGTACGTCAAAGGGGTGCTCTTGCGATGGGTTCGCCCAGTCTAAGGGAAAGGCCTCGACTGGTGAGTTGTCTCGATAGTTGATTGCGATGTTGGATCGCAAGTTATCGAGGACGGCGGGGTGGTAATCCGTGGCGATGATCTTAGATTTTATGCCGATGGAAGGCAGCAGTCTTCCGAGGACAAGGCTTACGAGTCCTGTGCCAGCTCCGAGCTCTACTATTCTTGTTTGAGCGGAAGAAAGTGCTGTGAGTCCAAATCGCTCAGGTGATTTGCACATGAGATCGGAGAAAACCATAGATGCTCCCCAGCTTTGCAGACCAACATCGTCCGGATCGTTGTCAGTCATTCCCGCCAATCCATCGTTGAGCTGAACCTCTATGCTCGTCTTGTCTCGTCCTGGGAGGATAGTATCGAAAGAAAAGTCTCTCAAGAACTCGGAGTTATCCTCATCCTCTTCCAAGGCTGTGAATAGGGACTCGAAGATGTACGCTGCCTGATCAAGGGCACGTTGGGTTGACTCTTCAGAGGTAAATATGGGAAGGGATTCTGCGCGTGAGATGAAGCCGGTCAACCAGCGCTCTGTGAAGGATCTCTCGAATGTGTCAGCTCGTATGCTGGCAGGAGTCTGTTTGGAGTCATCTGCATCGTCGTCTTCGTTCCCGGAGGTATAACCGGAATCCACGTTTAGCTGGGCAACATGGTGCTTTGTCCCCGCGTTGAGTTCCTGAGAGAACGGAAACGATATAGGGCAGTAGATAGCCGCAAGGTGATGCAACGCGTCAAAGACTTCTGTTTCGCCGAGCTTAGTCAAGGTGAACAGGGGTGGCAAGCTGCTCGAAGGCGGCTGGAGAGTGCGGGAGGCGCTCATCTTGTCGATAGAGTTTGTAAGATCTTGATCGATTTGAGATCTTTTCGACTTGACTGCACGGCGGTGACCGAGAAAGAATTTTGTGTAGAGCATAGAAGTGGGCGGCGCTACCTGAAATAGGTCTAAACCCGCTACCCTAAATGAAGCTATCATGAAAATTTTCTACCAAGTTGCTGATTGCGCTATATGGGGCCGAGATCCGTCCCACGTGCTCCACTGTTAGGCCCAAATTTCTTTCTCCGAGGCATCTGTTAGATTAGGTTTGCGTTGATGTTTTCTGGAAGGTTGTTTTGCGAGTGCGATTTGCGCCCCGAGTTGCATCTGTGGACCGAATCGTGCTAGACTCATGGAAGAGTCAGGGGATATCCACAACGGAGCAAGAACGCCGTCACGGGATGGTTGCTATCCACGTCCCCACCGCGTCTCGTCCCTTATCTCACTAACTCAGTAACCTGGAATCAACTATCGATAAGCCCGGATAATGCCGATATCTTGGTGGATTCAACATCGCCCGCTATCAGACAAGCAACTCCCCACCTATCTCCCACGTGATAAATTTTAATAGACCCGAGATCATTGATTTAGCTTCTGCTATTTTGCGACTGATTTAGTTCGACTATTATGGTAATGAGGAAAGTAACATCTTCTTCGGAATTGTAACTGTTAAAGCAACCTGTTTTGAAGAAGCAAATCTTACTCCCAATAGCTTCATGTCTGTACCTAGTTGCGAAGTCCTCGTCACATCTAATATCGCTCTGCGCACATTAACCTAACATCTTTTTTAGTGCTAGTACTCGGCATACATGTAGTAAGGAGGAGATGTAGATAGAGGATCTCTTACAACACTAGAACAAGGTTATTCCGTTGCTGTGCATCGCAAAAGGAAAGAAGAATCACAGGGACAAGCCTCTATGCAAGAAAGTAAAACATTATTAAGCTTCATTGGCTAGCCAGGGGCCTCGCCGTCCATGAGTTCATGCGGAGCCGCACCCGAATCACGCTATGCACGGAACCCACTCTTGAACCAGGGGAGCTTCCTATGACACGAGCAGAACACAGTTATCCTTTTCACTAGTCTTTCTTTAGAGGAGCCCATCAGACTGCCAAGCGTTGCGGATAAGCCATGATTCCATACAGAGGTGTTAAGCGACCCAGGGGACCGGGACCTGTGGCAGAGTTGCATTGCGCGAGATGGATTCCCGATTGCGACATCACGGGATGACCCCATTGTTTATTCCCACAACCCCGACAGAATCTTCCGTATCTGGCAAAGATGAATCAAGCTTATTTGTAGCGCCCAATGAAGCGCAAATAGCGCTCATTTCGTCATCTGCACGTGGCGCCGTTGGTCCAAGTCTGTAGCATTGACAACGGCTGCGGTTTGGATGCAGCGTCGTATGCATCGGACCATGTCTCTTGGCAGTTGAGGCCTATAAGAACCAGCGTCTCATCGCTGCTGTTGAATCTGCAGTCTTCATCTTCAACTACAACCATGGGCACCGAGAAAGAGACCACTGTCGAGCGCGTGGCCAAGGGCAAGACGGTTACTGAAAAGTATGCCGATGTCACGCTGCGGCTTATTGAGGAACATGGGGACCAGTTTGGACCGCTGTCTCCTGAGGGGGAGACGAAGCTGCGCAGGAAGCTTTATTGGCGCCTAATGACGTTGCTGTCGACGATCAACATCATGTTGTTTGTAAGTTTGTTGATTGGGTGTTCTACTGCAGAGAACTGACGAGTCACAGATTGACAAGTCGACCTTGGGCTACGCGGCCATTCTGGGCTTGTTTGAGGAAACCGGTATTTCTCAGGCCCAGTACAACAACTTGAACACCATGTTCTATGTCGGTAAGTTGCACACCTCACTTACCAAGCATCCCCCCTAACATTACAGGCTACCTTGCCTTCCTCTGGCCCGGCCATTACCTGATGCAACGACTGCCCTTTGGTAAATTCGTCGCTGGCATCATCTTTTCATGGTCCGTCGTCATCTTCCTCCACTGCGTGGCCACCCGCTATGCTGGCCTTATCGTGCTCCGTCTGGCCCTTGGTGCAGCTGAAGGAGTGGTTGTCCCCGCCCTCGAGATAACCATTGGAATGTTCTTCAACCGTCAGGAACAATCTTTCTTGCAACCTATTCTCTGGATCACATGCCAGGGTGCACCCATTGTTGCTGGCTTCATCGCCTACGGTCTTCTTTGGAGCACCGGGCCTGTCCTTCCCTGGAAACTTCTGCACGTTGTTACCGGCGGCATCACCCTCTTACTCTCCATCTGGGTCTGGTTCGACTATCCCAGTAACCCTGCAGAGGCCCGGTTCTTGTCGCTCGAGGAAAAGGTTCAGGTGGTCAGGCGTGTCCACGAGTCACAACAGAGTTCAATTGAGCAGAAACAGTTCAAACGCTCGCAGTTTATCGAAACCATGAAGGATCCGGTGTCCTGGCTATTTGCACTTCAGGCGTTTACGCTGATGTACTGCAACAACCTTACCTACGGCCAGAAGAACCTTCTCGTCACGTCCCTCGGAGTCACGCCTCTCGAGTCCACACTTGTCGCCGTTGCAGGTGGGGGCTTTGGCATCATCAATTGCGTCATCGCTGCATGGGCTCTCAGACGGTTTCCAGGAAGGTTTGCCCTGCACTGCTCTCTTTGGTGTCTACCTGCTGTTGCTGGTGGCATTGGAATGGTTACTGTGCCCTGGGACAGGACTATTGGGCTGCTGGCCTGCATGTTCTTGTCTGCTCACACGTATGGAGTCGCGTACATCATCGCCCTTGGTTGGACAAACTCGTCGGCGGCCGGATATACCAAGAAGCTCACACGAAACGTCATGTTCATGATCGGATACAGCGCTGGTAATCTGGTTTCGCCGCAGATCTGGGTCCCATCGGCTAGGCCCAGGTATTACGGGGCATGGGCCTCCATGATTGTCGTCAGCTGGTTCGGGACGCCGGTGATTCTATGGGTCATTCACTTCATTCTGGCAAAGAGGAACAAGCTTCGCAAGGAGAGACTGGCTGATCTTAGTGATCAAGAAGGAAGCGGATATGTCGAACAGGTCGATGAGAGCGGCCAGGTTGTCCAGGTCAAGGTGGAAGTGGCCATGCTGGACTTGACGGACTTGGAGAATGAGAACTTTATCTACCCACTATAAAGCAATACATCTCATCTACACGGGCTATTAATAGCAGTAAATTATGTCACCTCTGGAAGTCATACCACCATATTATTCTGACCAGCTCCGCCAGGTCGCGGTCCACCCAAGACTTCGGATAAAAAATAACTATCTTATCATGCATATTATCCAGCTAGCCTCGCACAAACCAGTCATACCCCGAAAAGTCTTAGCATTCAATAGTCCGTCGATAGCTCGACTTTGGCTGCCTACAAGTGGCCTTGACTGGTTGAAATACGGGGAACGTTTACTTCAGCTCAGATGAATGTCAGCTTCATCCTGTTCCCCTGGCTCGCTAAGTAATGAAATAGAGAGCGTTGCCCTCATGTTGATTAACCTGTCTCTCCGCCAACTCAACCGTCAATCATTTAATGTGGGTGCCTTTTTGACACCATTCACCCATTCGTTCATCATTTATTCATTCTTTCGTTGAATAATATGCTTCTACAGCATTTCCTGTCGGTGGCGGCTCTGGCTGCCACAACCTATGCCGGCCCCTGCAAGCCGCCCACCACTACCGACTCAACCTCTGTGGCTGCATCTACTACCGTTACGTCTGTAGCCGAGACTACCACCACCGGTAGCACCATCACAGAGACCGGGTCTGCCTCTGCTACTACCAGCACCGATTTGACGACAACCACTTCTGATAGCGACAGCGCTACCATCGCTGACTCAACTACCGCCGTCTCGACCACCACCACGACCGAGGCTGCTACTGGTCCGACCTTCTCTATTGTTGCTGCCAACGACGCCGGCGACCATAACGGTTATTATTTGTCCAACGAGCAGGGCGCGCCGGAAAACTACTACGTGCAATTCAAGCTGCGCCGCGCCAGCGACCTGACCGCCACCTCCAACTTGCGGTTCCATATCGACCCAACCACGGGGCACCTCATCTCGACAGACGGCAACTCTGTCTGCGCCTACCTTTTCAACACTGAAGCGGTAGCTGAGGTCGACCCTAGCCCCCACTATAGCTGCACCCACCCTCGACGAGGCGAAGTTGCTTACGTCGTCTGCGAGCTATTTTCCTCCGGTCTTTTGCGCTGCGCTGCCCCGTCGCCCTTTGGTGACACGGGTGAAAGACAGTACTCTTATGTCGACAATGGCAACATAGTCAGACTCGGATCAAAAATATATCAGGTTCTATTGATCTAGATCTTGCCGCCGTAGCTCACACAGACCAAACCATTCACAACAGCCTTTAACACAGTAAATCCAACCAATATCGCCTCTAGTAACCCTTCTCAAGACTCGGATCAACGTCTAGTGGGTTTGATGGCTTTACATCCTTTGATCTCCAGGCAGAGCTTGTCAGCTAGAATCGGTAGTTGTATTATTACTTCACATTTTAGTTTGAGGGTTATCACAATTCGCCTAGAGAGCCGAGTATAGTTGAACAACCTCTTGGAGTAACACTGCCAGTAGCCTATTATCTATGGTCTACCAATAGCGAACTTCTTGTCGCCTAAAACGTAACAGTATTCGACAAAATGGGAACATTTGGGCTGATTGTTACTTTCGCCCCAATTGGCTGCTTATCATGTCTCGTCGCCAAGAACTTGAGACAAAGCAGCAATCCGCCCGGATTTGTTTACCAGAGCGTGACAGGTCATAATGAGATAGGCCCCGCTTAATTCTTACCATGTCTGGCAATCAACACCAATAACTTTACTTCCCCACAGATAGATATGAGAGATCATAGTTGGAGGGCGCGGACGACAAGCGGGGTACCAAGACCTCCCCAGATCCTTAAAGTGGGATTCTGGCTCAGGAAGTTGACTGTTTGGCTCTCACTGACCATTTTCATCAATTCAAAATGTCTTCAACGACTGTGACGACCACCAAAGCCGCTGGCCCTAGTGGCACTATCAGCATTCAGCCAAAGGAAGCTTCGCACACATCTCACGGCAATGAGTTGAACGGCAAGACGCCTCTCCAGGCAATGTCCCACGGCAGTGTCGTCTTGGCGGGAATTCCGAAACACCCAGACTTTGCATCTCACCGCAAGTGGCAGTTGGAGCATATGGCTGCTACGTTTCGGCACTGGCACCGAGAGGGCTACGTTGAGGGAATGAGTGGTCACATCTCTGTTCGCGACCCAGAGTTCAAGAATGCCTTTTGGACAAACCCATTGGGACGACACTTTGGGCTCCTCAAAGTTAGCGACATGATTCTCGTCAACCTCGACGGCGAGGTCATTGGCGGCAACCGATCTCGTCCACCCAACACGGCCGGATTCCTAATCCACGCGTCAGTCCACAAGGCTCGTCCAGACGCCCACGCCATTTGCCACTCACACAGCATCCATGGAAAAGCTTGGTCTGTGTTTGGCCGTCGACTCGAAATGTTGACTCAGGACGCCTGCAAGTTCCGTGGAGAAGCACACAGTGTCTATGACAGCTATGGGGGAGTCGTACTGGGGAGCGAGGAAGGAGACCGCATTGCTGCAGCACTGGGCCCCCGCGGAAAAGGATGCATCCTGCGGAACCACGGTATCCTCACCGTCGGGCAGACTGTGGATGAGGCTGCCTGGCTGTATACTTCTATGGAAAATACTTGTCGAGTGCAGCTCCTCGCAGAAGCTGCGGCGGCGAATGGCGTGCCCAAGGTGCTTATCACGGACGAAGAGGCGAACTTTAACTTTGATGTCGAGAGTGACCCCGAGATTTGCTACTGCGAGTTTCAGGTTTATTATGATCTGGAGGATGAAATGTCGAATGGTGCTTTCAAGAATTAGGATTTAGGATGAGATAGGGTTTCAAGTTGAGCGGGCCGCGCAGGGGAATGGTAGAATGGCACGAGTTGAAGTGTACGACTTTTAATATGACACAGTCGCCTTATTTTGTGAAGTAGGTTGTAACGTCATCGAGGTCCCGAGGGAGATTCATTCTGCCGAGCCTGACATGCGAATTCCTATTTATTCCAATGACTTCTTTTGCCGATGGCAGAGGCTAGCCAGTGCCACAACACCGAACAATACAGTTTTGACATGCCAGAACATCTCGGCGGACCTAATTCTGCATCTAGGGTTCTTGATCACATCTTTTCGAGTGAGTCACTAAAGAGTTGAGCTCTGCTGTAAGATCTTTGTAACTTGATCTCACCTTTTGACAGATGGTGATGAACTTCACTGCCGAAGTGTGTGGGCCCCATGACTGTTCACAATGCGCAAAGATAGGCATGGCTGGTGCAGCAGAAGTTTTCTATGTGACCCGAAAAGTTGGAATTACATATATAAAGTTTCTCAGGGGAGAGAACCATGTATCGCAGGAGGGGAATGTCCTAGAATTTCTCGATCTTGCAAGCGGCTTCCTGCACTGTTATGCCAGACTGAAGTATAACGTCTCGCCCTAGTATTGGCTGATGCAAGGCCGGTATTCCCAATCGAGCAAACCTGCTGCGTCTAACATGATTAACCTTGCATCTAGGGTCAACTATCCGCAGTTCTGGGCTTTATTATGAACTGCACGGACGGAGCAGGGGAAATCTCATGCTTACATAGAAATCAAGATATTTTGAGTTGAGTCTACACAGTCATCTCCCTTCTCTGCTTGTTTGCTATTCTGCTTTTGTGACTCACGGGTTAGCTGAAAGGCTCAGAGTGTCGTGCAGTTGGGAATATACTTTACAAAGAAATGATGCCTGGGGAAGAACTGGACTACCAGTGTCCAGGGCCTGTATAAATGACCAGCCTTCCTCCCCAAAGCCCGGGATTTTTCTTCCTCTTTATTCATCACAATCAGCCAAAGACAACTCGAGCTCTCTCATCAACACACACTCTTACTCCACACCTACTCTTGGTCACTCGAGTCTTGTTACTCATCACTCATCTCTATCAACAACCTCTCTTGGCTTGTCAACCATCTCTTGGCATTCACCTCCGACACTTGTCATCAAACTCTTGACCTGTCACTCACCTCTTGGCTTATCACTCATCTCTTGGCTTGTCACATCTGCTGGTACTCGCCTCCAATACTCGTCACTCAACTCTTGACTCGTCGCCCTTTGACACTTCTCTCATACATCAACACCTGGCAGCAGACACTCTTGTCTCTGCTACTCTACCACACAACCCACGCCTACTATCAAACAAGCGTCATCTATCGCAATGGGTTGCTGCGGCTCCAAGATCCCGGCCAACAAGCCCATCGAGAACGGATCGGTCAACCCTCAACCTCTTGCACCCCGACCCCGCACTCTGCAGGATTATCCACCTGCTCCCAACACCCATCAAGCTCGCTCGAGCCGAGGTGTCCCAGGTCAAGGTCCCAGGAGTCGACTTCCCACAAACCAAGTACCCAGGAATCCAGCATACAAGACTCGAGATCACAAATCTGGAGATCATAAATCTCAACATCACCAACACAGATCTCAACATCACAGGTCTGGAGATCACAAGCACAAATCTCAACATCACCAATCTCGAGCTCACACCAATCAAGCTCCCTCCAGCACCAAGCCTCAGAAGAAGGTTAGGTTCCAATGCTAATGGTGATTAGCCTTGGAGTTGGACAGGGTTGGTTTATTCTGAAATGGCGTTCTGGGAGTTCTCGTCGGTGATAGACTTTGTTAAATAAATATATCTTGGGATGGCCTAAAAGTTTGATGATCATAAATTTGTGAACGTCTGGTGTTGATGCTCAGCCTTCATGCCATTGCCCGCCGTAGTATGACGTGAACAGGCCGCGCTCTATAGCCTCAAATCCAGACTTTTATCTACTGATACTCTACATGGGCCAAATCAATGATTGAATCCCTGGAAAATATTCTGGGCATGCGCAATCAAACTTGCTGCCGCCGGATTCTCAGGCCGAGTCTTATCGACCGAACCTTGCCACCCTTGATCATACACACGCGTCTCTAAAAATTCCACCTCTACGCCCCCAGTGGCACGCGACTGCAACTCTCCAAACAATTGACTACCGTTTTCTTGACCAACAAAAGACTGCATAGACTCGATGTCGAGATAACGGAAAGCAGCACAGAATGAAGACCGGTTGAGCTCCCACCCGTAGCTGAAGGTCGTGGCTACGACGCCGCCTGGGCTCTTGAGGACGGCTCGGGCAAAGGAGGCAAAGGAAGCATCCCACTGTGCTGCTTCATCGCTGCTGGGCTGGCTGTTGAACTTGAACGTGAATAGGGCCGAAACAGTGTCGGTAGAGGTGTGCAGACCTGCACTTCTTGCGACTTTGTCAGACGGAAGACGGTAGATGGCTGAGTGAACTGGCGATGCCGTCACAGACTCCCAGCCATTGCGAATCTCTTGTGCTTCTGGGCTCGCCTCATAATCGTCCCGACCTTGGGCCGTCTTCCAATCTAGTGAGGCGTTAAAAGAGCTGTACTGTAGGGCGTTTAGCATGCGTACCGATGAATAGCTTTGCCTTCTGCGGAGCCCCGTGTATGAGCGCCCACCAGATGGTGCCTGTCTGCTCCAGGCCGAGATATCGCGATAGTGTAAATGCCCATACTTTGCCGGCATCGGTGGCCTCATCCGAGAGTGACGCAGGAGTGGAGGGATCGGTGAACTGAAAGGTGAGGACCTCGGTGTATTCGTAAATTCCAGGCGGGGGAGGCGCAAATAACGACATGCTGGATATTCTCGGCTCTTTCTCTGTCTTGACGTCTTCTCGTGGTGGTGATGTTACTGTCAAGTGGGCGCATGCTGGGGGACAGCTGCTTATTTATTGCCAAGAGGCGGGTGTTTCGAAACAGCGCTTATTGCTTAGGTAAACCCCCTAAACAGCGCCCCAAAAGTGCCCTGCCACCCAGAGGACAAAAAACATTGGAAAATTAAAGCATCATACCTACATGCTCTCAATATTACCCCAATAAGAGCGCAAGACTTATTATAACACTACAAAGACCTTGCCTTATGATAGCCTTAATGCTCTCTACATGAACATAAGGTGAGACTCGCCATACCTAGCATAAGATTGTCTTATCGGTCACGTATTTTATGGTCATGCAGGCCCTGTAGGTAGATACTGGTGCGTGCGCGACAGGGTCTCAGCTCAATGTGGTGCAGGTTCACCTCGACTCTCAAAAGCAGCGCATTACCGCATGTGTTATAATTACAGCAGAATTATAACATCTAAAAGTTCAAAAGGGTTCATACGCAGGTCACTGAGCCAAGAACTAATGCCTTACGGCTGGGTCAGCCCCAGTGACACGATCATGTTCTGTCCCTCTTGTCCTGCCGACAAGAACCTGTTCCACACATCCTGCTTCGTCTCAGCCTTGGTCGTCAGCCAAAAGAAACTGTCGGTGCTCATGGCGAGCGCAAAGAGGGCGATTGAGTCGGGGTTCTCGGGAGAGTACGTGCTTCGCACCTCCTGAGTTCCAGCGACTTGGTATCGCTCGCCGCCCGCGGCAGTACCACCGGCCATGTCTCCTCTCACTGGTTACAACGTCAGTCAACTGGATGGAGTGTTACGTAAGTAAAATGTACTCACTGTTAGGGATCAGGACGTGGAGAAACTCGTGAAACAGAGTCGTTGTCAATGTCGTGTACTCGTCCAGAGAGTGACCGGCTTCAAAGTTGAGGCTGTCAAGGAAAATGTCGCCCGAGTTGTACTTGGCGCACATGACAACGTAGGCAGGGTTCTGCTCGTTGCGGACGGGCCAGCCAATTCGATAGGCAATCAGGTTCTTGCCGCCCGTGTTTGCCCTGGCGCAGTTGACCTGGTCGGCGCCCATTGGGATCTTTTGAGTCTGGTCGTGGGGAGTAGCTGTAAAGTAGTCAATATTTGAAGGCAACTGGATTCTTTGCGAGACACTTACTCCATACAAGGGTACCATCGGGCTGATCCGCCCACATGTAGGCGTCGTCGCACATCATGTAGACGTAGTCTGTCTGTGAGACCTTGGATATGGCCGAGAGGGCGGCTATGCGAGTCAATTAGTACGTGTTCATCGTAGGGGAGGGTATCCTTACTCCTAACAGCTTCCCATCGAGTAGCAGACTCGGGATGCTGAATGTCAAAAAAGACATCATATGTGCCAATGACCCTCAGGTACTCCCAAGGATCGCTGCCCTTGAGATTTGCGGCATTGTCCATACGGTCAAGCGCGTAGGAAGCCAGATTCTCTACGTCGCCCCAGAGCTTGGCTACAGCAGCGTTGGCATCAGTCTGACCGAGGGCTTGGCCGATGGTATCGCAAGTATGACCGACGGGATCCCAGATGATGTTGGCGCCAACGTTGCCAGCGAGCAAGAGGGTCGCCGAGAGGGCGCTTGCTATCCAACTCATGATGACTTTAATGGTTCAAAAGAGTGTCTGAGAATAAAAAAAAAGAGCGGAACTGGGTCGGACAGCGAGTGTCTCAAGAACCCAAAAGAAAGAATAATTGCAGAGAAAGCTAGATGCAATTGAAGGGGACAATCTGGGGTCCCGTCTGTCACTGAACGGGACCAACGTCTTTTTCACATTGCGATTGCAAACTCCAGATTAGGGATGAATTGACAGCCCATGATCCCGGCGCCATGTAAGCTGATTCCTTGGCGAAAAAGGTCCGATCGCTGATAAGAGTGGGAACGAGGTTACAGAAGGAATCCATCATTTTAGGGCTGTGGCGGGGGAAATGCGAACAAATGCGAGCAGATAATATCAAGGACCTTGCCAGACCCACTGCCTCTCTCAGCCTCTTTGCTTTTTGTCATTGATCAGCGGTTTCATCCTTCCGCGCTGCCGGGAAGATGGGGTGTGGTGAAATTGCGATCATGCGTGTAAGCGCTAGGATCTGGATCCTCCAATATCACGGACACGCACGCATACGAGAGCAATGTTTGCAGCGTATGTGTAGGCTTTGCTCCCCCGATGGATAGAATTGATATTTTCTGTATCTGAGGCTTCTTCTCTCTTTTTCAGCTGTTCCTTATTGTCATTCTTTTCTTTGCTCAGCAGACAGAGCTGCTGTCCATTCTTTTCATCATGAGAAAGTCACTCCTTCTTAGCGGGGCCCTTGTCCCATTGCTGGCTCTTGGACAAGAGGTCATTCCAGATCCTGCGGTGCCTATTGATACTACTACTACGACCAGCGATGTCTCGACATTTAGCACTGAGACGTCGACTGACTTGAGTAGTACCATCTCCAGTGACACGACTTCTGAGGCCATCATTGAGTCTACAACGACCACTGACCCCATTGTCGTCGAGTCTACCACCACAACAGAGCCCTACATTGAACCTACTACTACTACCTCGGAGCTTGTAATTGAGTCCACCACAACAACCTCTGAGCCGGTGATTGAACCAACGACCACCACCACCGAAGCTGCTTTGGAGTCTACTACTTCTACTGAGCTCGTGGTCGACCCTACTACTACATCCACTGAGCCCATCATTGAGTCAACGACCTCAACTGAGCCAGTCGTGGAGTCGACCACCACCACTAAACCGTATATTGACCCTACAACTACCACTACTGAGCCTGTGGCTGAGCCTACTACCACCACAACCAGTGAGCCTGTGATTGAATCGACTACCACCACCACTGAGATTCCTGCTGTCGAGTCTACTACAACCTCTGAACCTCCTGTTGAACCTACCACCACTACAACAACAGAGGCAGTTGATGAGACTACGACTACCACTGAGCCTGTTATCGAGTCTACCACGACTGAGCCTGCGGTGGAGTCTACAACCACAACTGAAGCTGCTGAGGAGACGACCAGCACCGAGGCTGTTGAAGAGCCTACCACTACCACAGAAGCTCCCAAGGACCCTACTGTCACTGATGGCCCAACCCAGACCAATGAGGTACCTGCATCTCAGACTGATGAGGCCAAGGAGGCCGTTGAGAACGCGTACAACTTGATGGGGGTCTATGTCAACAACCCGACCAAGGAGGATGCCGAGAAGGCCAAGGATGAGACCGACCATGCACTCGGCCGTAAGTCCCCTTCCTTCTTGTAAAAGCTACACATCAACTAACATGATCCAGTGGTGACCGGAATTGGTGGTGGAGTCCCCGGCTTCGGAGCTCTGATCGGCTCTCTTGGTGGTGCCGCTTCCAGCCTCGCCGGTGCTGTCTCAAACCCCGGGGCAGCAACCGCCGCGAGCGTATCCTCTGCCGCGTCACAGGTCAAGGAGGACCTTGATGACAGCAATGAGGAGGAAGAGGACGAGGATGATAAGAGCACTGAGGACAGCGAGCCTTCCAGCACGGAAGAGAAGGAGTCCTCCACGACGGCTGAAGAGTCATCGACAACCGCCGAGGAGACCACAACCACCACTGAGGAGACCTCGACCACAGAAACAACCACCACAGAGACTACCACCACCACAACTGAATCTAGTGAACTGCCAACTCCTACTTTTGCTTACGACTATGTAAATGAAGCGGCTGGTGGCTCAGATGAAATCGCGTCTGCTCTCGCCGAATCCCAGATTCCTGAGTTGGGCTGCATGTCCGAGTTCAAGCTTCCCATTACGGCATGTGCTCTGCAGACCGGTGGCGGTCTTTCATCAACTACCTCTGGTGAAACAACCACGACTACTTCTAGCGAGAGCACTTCTACTGAGAGTGAGTCGACCACTACGGAAGAGTCTACTAGTGAATCCTCAACCACGGAGACTGAGACAACTACGACCTCAAGTGAATATACTACCACGCCTAGCACTCTGATCACCACCACCAGAAGTTCCGAGTCTTCCGACTCAACCACAGAGTCCGAGACTAGTACCGGGGAGTCTACCACAAATACTGAGACTACATCCGAGTCAACCACAGAGACCACGACGGAGGCACCTGAGCGCACCTACTACCCCTGCGGCGTCCGTGGAGGCCCCAATGTTCCTACGCCCTATTGCCAGTGCTCGACTACAACAGAGGGCAAAGCCTTCTATGCCACTGCTTCCCTCATCTCTGGCCAGTGCGCAGAGTACACAACCTTCCCGTCTGAGATCCCCACTGTCATCACGGAGGAGCCCCAGATCACTGAGGGTCCTGTTGCTGAGCCCATCACCCTGACCGAGGATGGCACTGTCCTGTCCTACCCCTCGCGAGTGTACTCGTACGCCGAGGTCTACACTGGCATTAAGATAACCCAGACTTATGGTGTCGGCTCGCCTGCTACGCTGGAGACGCCTGTTCCCACACAGACGGACGCCAACAACAAGGGCTCGAGCCAGTGCCATAGCATTGATGACGCGTGCAAGCGAGCTTACGAGCAGTTTGAAGATGATACTATCTACACTGACTACGTATCGCGCTATTCTAGAATCAAGAGCGGCATCATTGTGGTTGCGAGCTTTGGACAGGCTGGATGCACTGCCCAGTGGAAGTGCGATGACTATGGTATCGGCATGAGTGGTCGTCTGATCAAGGACGCGTAAGTTTCCCCTAGCTATCGCAAGTGATTCTTTACTAACATTATTTAGGATCAAATACATGCAGGACAACAACGGTGTGTCCAAGTGCGGCACTGCGTATCTTTCGAACACGTGCCAGATCACACTCAACTACTGCACCAACTGCCATCACGACGGTTGAGGTGGTGTGCTTTTCAGATGGATCTAGACTTGGGTATTAATCTTGGATATAAAGAATATTAATTGACCATTTGGCATATGATTCAGTCCCGAGTTAGTGCCTAAACCAATGCCATACGCTCCCCTCCTATGCAAACACGCGATGGGACATCGTGCATCAGCCCAGTGACATAAGCATCCCCTAGAACTGTGTATCTCACCATTCCCTCAGCTTCCACTCTCCTCAGGATGATAGGTACCTGGGCCCCAGATATCAAGCAAACAAGGTCACCTTCGGCCGCACCAGCTGGAACCCACCCCAGTTTTCCCCCACGAGTAGCACAGAACCTCCTATGAGCAAATCTACTCAAGTACTCTTCTATCTTGTGGTAAAGCCCCATTGGCTTGATGATCTTGGAATCTGAAGGGAGAAAGAATCCTTTGCCCAGGCGCTTTGTGTAGTCGAGTAAATCATCAGGTTTCGCCTTGCGAAGCAGAGTGGAGGGCCTCATTAAGGCCAAAAAGCTGTCGAATTGATCAGGTGACATGCCGAGGGTTTCTGATGTCCAGAACTCTGTAAATATTGGTGGCTGGTAACGCAAACTGCGGAGCATGGGTGATCCCCAGAACCCAACAGTGCTTTCGTGCTCATAACTGGAGGAGGGGTCTGCGACTAATGCGATGCGCACGCACTCAGAATACCATTTCTTTCGTTTTCGGATTGAGGCGTCGTTGAATCTAAGAGAACGCTTTTTCTCGTGGTCTGAACCGTCGTAATCCAGGAGCTTGTGATTCTCGGTGATGGCTCCCACTTTGGCTATTTCATCGACGACCCGACCGCTTACTACAAGAGCGGTTTTGCCGTTGTCTTGGAAGAAGAAGGGGATGTTTCCATCCTTAAATCCTTCGTTGGGGCCCTTCTTAGGCTTCAGCTTTTCGAGAAACGCGATGGAGTTGGCCTCGTCCATATCGGAGTAATCAGGAACCCATGACGGCAGATCGGGGTGAGCCTGTGATTTTCTGGAGCAGTACGAAAGAAGTTCGAGACTTTCGTTCTTTGTAATGTCCCACTTTGCCACAGACTGGAGAACTTCCTCCATAGTAGCGCGATAGTTTGGCCTCAGCACTTCGTCATCTGGCCCAACATCCGTCACCATGCTGAGCACTCCAAATACCTTGTCGCGCTTGTCCTTGCACTGGAACTCTCTTGTCTCGTAAAGAGTGCTGACGAGGCTAAAGTTTGGGGTGTATTTCTTTCTTCTCTTGCCTGCCCCGGTGTATTGTGTATGGCACTCGTGTCTGCCATGGTCAATCATGGCGACCGCCCTCAAAGCCTGGTCAAGTTTCGGATCATTGGGCATTATCATCGACAGATCCGACTTTTTGCAAAACTGTGATAATGTCTTCCAAGGGTGAGTCTCACGCCCAAGAGCTAGGATGGGTTCTCGTGCCAGGACAGCCTCTTGGATGATCCAAGTTCTTTGGAACCATGGGTTTCTGAGTAGGCTGAAGATGGGCAATGGGGACCAGGGCGATTTGAATTCCGCAAGGTTCTTTGGGGCGTCCTGGATCATGGAGAAAGCCGCTTTTGTTTCTGGGGTCTCTTCGCCTAGCCAGATGATGACTTTGCGCGCCGCCGAGTAAATGGCGTTCATCTGTTTGACCTGCTCGTCTCGCTCTTCGGGGTCGTCTTGATTTATGCACAGAGCATCTACCCAGAGCATGCGCGCGCTCACAGGATCTCGAAGGTGCACTAGAGCGGAGTACAGGTTCTTGGTGACGCTTGTACGCAGCCCGTCGACAATAATGGTCTCTCGGATGCTCTCATCTCCCCAGGTGTAAGACAGCGCAGAGTACCTAGTCCGCCAAGATTTGCGAACGTTGACTATGCGACAGCGGACCTCTTCGTTGCCTGAACCCGGCTCGACAATGAGAACGCGAAACTCGTTGGGACGAGTGATAGGCTGACGGATCGCAGGATCTTGATGAGTTGGGCCGTAGATGGTCTGTTGAGGCAGGCCACCAGACACGGTTCTTGGAGGCACTACGCGGCAGATGAAATCGATAAACACCTCCCACGTAGGAAGGCTCGTGACAATGGTCCCCCAAACCATCAGTAAACAAAAGCCCATGACATATTCGCCTGTCTTTTTCCTGAATCTTTGACCGAAAGTTAGGCCTTCGTAATCATCTGCGAACCTGTAGGCCAGGCTGCGCCATTGGACTGGTCGTCGAAGCGGTCTGCCATAGCAGAGCGATTGGAGTGGGCGTTGTCGTGAGAGGCGACGCAGCATCGTCAAATTACGATGGAGGTTGCGACGATGAAGACGAGGATTAACGCGGGGATGGGATACAAAAGATACATATATTTGCTCATGGGAAAGACGCACCCCAATTGAAACGCGCATTTCATCCCAAGCTGGTTTGGCTTTACCGAGCGTGGGATGGTGCAGGTTGTAGGGGCATCGTATTGGTGAAATAATCGATAGCGTGCTGCGGGCTTATTTTCAGCTTACTCGGGTCCTCCGGCAGCTGAAAGGACCCCTGCTGCGTTTTGACAAGAGAGGAGAACTGCTGAGAAGTACAGGTTTCGCGCCGTATTTAATATACCGTTCTTGAACACGGTTTAATACATAGAATACGTGAATGAAGACTGGTACCATGCATCTAGCATGTTATCAAACACGTAGTAAATTGACAGTTAGATACAACAACAAGGTGCAACCACTTCTCTACAGTCGGCTACTGCCCGCCGCTTTAGGGATCCCAAACTTTGATATATCCTCACTTGTTTCTCCTTCCATTGCCAGCTCAGCCAGAACCCGGCCTATGGCTGGCGCAAACTTGAACCCGTGACCGGCACCGAGACCTAAGATGATGTCTTGGTGGTTCTTCAGAGGGCTCAGGATAAATTGACGATCGGGTGTTATGGCATATTGACATGTAACGGTCCGCAGCGGCTGGCCCTTGGCAGGTATAAGGTTGCCCACAAAGGTTGATAGTTGCTGTATTAGTTCAGGCGAATGAACATAGGTCCGTTCCTCCGGGGTCATAAAGTTATTAGAAACATCACGCCCGGCCTTAATAGTTGGCTCGCCGTAGCTGGGAAATCCGTAGTACCATTCTTGATTGCCCCAGATCCAGACAGGAAACCGGCTCGGTTCAAATAGGGCGGCATCGTCTGGCTTGAAATAGGTGACTTGCTCTTGCATAATCGATAATGGCACGGCCGCATTGAGTGGTTCCAGGAGCTTATTTGCCCAAGCATCAGTCGCCAAGATGACCTTGGACACAAAGAACCGGCCGTCTGACGTTTCAACAACAACGCCGCCATTGTTCTGAGGCGTCAGGCGTGTTACCTCGGTTCTCTCTTTGAGGACTGCCCCGTGGGCCCGGGCCAGATACTGCATTGCCACAACAGACCGTGAGGCATGTACGATACCCGAGTCAGCTGTGTAGACGGTATCCACGTTATCAGATATGTTGAACTGAGGCCATCGCCTCTTCACCTCTGTCGGCGCAAGAAGCTCGTAGCTCACGCCGTTTGCGTCAAGACTCCGGGCGTAATCGCTAGCCGAGTGAGGACCGTCTCTCGGGAGAAGAACGACCCCTCCAGTGATTGTCAGGAGAGTCTGGCCGGTTCTTTGTTCAAGCTCGGCCCAATCTTTATACGCAGATCTTGCTAAAGCTACATACTCGGGTGAACCATAGGACGTCCTGACAATTCGAGACGTATCATGTGAGGCGCCGCGCACATGCCCAAGCTCGAACTGCTCGAAACCTATCACCTTGGCACCTTTGATGGCCGCTTGATAAGCCGCTGCGCTGCCAAGGGCACCAAGACCGATTACAGCCACGTCAAACTCGGGCGTTGCCTGGCCAAGCATATTGCTGAAGACTAACCAAACCCCAACAGGAGGGAACCGAGAAATTATGTGCGCTGAGGAGGGGGGCTGTATAGATAGGGTCGCCCAAGCAAAAAGTAAAAAGAACAGCAAAAGATAAGGATGTTTGGTGGAATCAAACCACCTGCAATGGACGAACAGGGAATCGAACCCTGGACCACTCCCATTTAGGAATTCAGACGAATTATGCTAAGGGAGTATTATACCACTAAACCATTCGCCCGATTGGTTGGTGTTTCGTTCGTAACTAGGATATTCGAAAGAAGCACAGAGAAGAGAGCCGAGGATTTATAGTAATGTTGATGCTTTGGTCGTATCTTGTAAATAAGACACCAACATTTGCATTCCCGCTCTTACAAGCATAATCGATCTCGGGCCCGGCGTCTTGATTTACCCTCCGTCGGTCAGACAATCCTGCCTCCGGCTCTCCGCACCCACCGGACCCACTCCCGCTCAAGACACACATGTCGGGGTCTCCGCGCAGTCCATACCCACAGAGATACAAACATCAGTCCAATGGCCTTGAAACCACCCATTACTTCTATTACCCCTCTTGCTGTGAGTGTGTACATTGCACTAGACAGAGGGTAAGATCAGAAGGTTATGTTCGGGCACAGTAGCAGCAAATGAACCCTCGGGCGGGTGTCAGAGGCCGTGCCAGAACGAGGGATGTCACGGAGGGACTCCAGGGCAGGTGGAAGCATGGTAGAGCTATTTGTGTGAGCGTGGTGCAGTAAAGGCAGCTTGGATTGGATGCTTAACAAAGTCATTCGTTTGATCAATCGACCTTTTGCATCTTGGTTCCCTACCCTATATGCCAGTTAGTTCAATGCATGGCTTGCGTATGATACTACGATGTCGGGCCATGACGCTCTGATTCCAAGCCGCCGTGTGAGTTTAACATCCTTCCTGTTCCCGTGGCGAGTTGGTACTGTGATGCTGATAGCATCAAGAGAACCAACGCTCTGTAAAATAAGTATAGCAACCACAACAACCGCAGTCTGTTGAGATTGCAGATAGTCATGGCTAATTTAGGCTAAGGATCTCCTATAAGAACTTGATTATGGATTACAACTCGCATGATAGCCTAAGTGAACGTGTAATAGCCCGAATCCGTTTGTGCTACGGGTACTATCGGTAATGATACGGAGCAGGAAAGAGACACAAGCCAAAAGGTGGCATAAAGATAACCAACGCACATGTCACATACCATATTCACTATTACATATATATACGGCGCGATTATCAGCCGACGATAAGCAGGTTTTGACGGGCGTACATTGGTGCCAAGCATCCGTTGACGAATCATGATGGTGTTGCAATCCGAGCTGCCCAGTTGATCAAGATAGTTGGCAGTAGACAAGCCGAGAAAGACGGAGACAACGAATTCTGGACTGCCTCCGGGCCAATTATGGCTTACATTTCAGTCTCGATGGTGCCTCCGCTAATCGCACAAGGACGGAGAGCCGGTGACTGCTGGGCTCCGTGCCCACACACCCCCATTCTACCCCGGATAACCACCCCAGACAGCAATAAGCGGGACTTCCCTGCATGTTTTACCCCAGATAAGACGAACAACCTTGTAGCTTGGATATCCGGCCAATTTGTATTAATGTGTCTCTACAGCCAGCATGTGGGACAGACATCAGCTTACATCTGGAATGGGTTCCATTGCTCGAAGCAAGCGTCAATACTCTGCATCAACCTTCCAATTTTTCAACACATCTTGTTATTAGGACGTGGTCTCTGCCTCCTTAATCATGGAAAAACAGTCAAACACCGAGATTCAACGCGCCCCTTCGCCATCTGACGGTCAGGTGCTTGATCATCTTGCAATGCATCAACGCAACATGGCCACAGTGAACCACGCCATCGAGGAGATTGGATTCGGTAGGTACCAGTGGAAGCTCTTTGCTACTTGTGGGTTCGGTTATCTCCTTGACCAGGTAATATCTTCAACTTACCCATCTTCGTCAACAGCCACTAAGCAATGGTTCCCCAGATGCTACCGGTCGCAGCAAGCCTCGTCCTTCCGCAGATAGTCAAGGAGTGGAATATCAAATATCCCGAGATGATAATCGCGGCGCTTTACGCGGGATCTCTCACTGGTGCGCTGTCGTGCGGCATCCTGGTCGACATCATCGGACGCCGTCTCGTCTGGCAGACCTCCCTCATCATGGTGACCGTCTTCACTTTGATCTGCGCAGGCTCCCCCAACTTTCCTGCTCTCTGTGTCTTTATCGCGCTCCAGGCGGTGGGAGCTGGTGGAAACTGCAAGTCAAGATTCCTATGCTACCCAATCGAGGATTATTAACCTTAAGCAGTTGCCATCGACATGACGGTCTTTGTCGAAGCTCTACCCAAGGCCAAAGATTACATGATAACTGCTTTGCCGTTGTGGTGGGGAGTCGGAAGCGCCCTTGGTGGCGTTCTTGGTAAGTAGCTCAGTCAACGGTTGTACCATCAGCAATTGACCATTGTCAAGCTTGGCCACTAATCACATTCTACTCTTGCCCACAACGCGCTACGCCCGATACGTGCGACAAGTCGAACAACATGGGGTGGCGTTACCAGTACCTCTTGGTGGGAGGGATATCCCTGATCGCCGCACTCATCCGTGTCTTCTTTATGAGGATGGAGGAGTCGCCAAAGTGGCTCGTTTCGCAGGGAAAGCATGAGAAAGCTATCCAGACTCTTCACGAGATGGCTCGTACAAATGGCCATGATCTGTCCCTCCCTGTTGACGAGTTTTATGTGGTAGGTAGTGGTGAAAGCCTCGAGACATCCTCCCTGGCGGGTCGACTGCGCGGCTTGTTTGCAACCAAGAAACAGGGATATTCTACCGCTGGAGTCATTCTGCTCTGGATGTGTATTGGAGTTGCGTAAGTGAACTACAGCCTTCCCTCGAGACCTTTAGCTTGGCCGCTGATTGTCTAGCTACCCCGTGTACTCTCTCTACCTCCCCATCTATCTCGAGAATAACGGCGCCAAGATCGGCAACGGCAGCACATTCCAGACGTACCGTGACTACACCATCTCATCTACCGTCGGCATCTTTGGTCCTTTGCTGTCGACATACATGGTCAACATCGGGATCCTCGGCCGAAGACGCTCCATGGCCTTGACAGCCCTCTGCGCGGCTGCCTTCTCGGGAGGCTTCACCACGGTGCGCAACGAAGCAAGCAATCTGGGATTTTCCTGCATGATTAGCTTCTGGCAGAACGCCTTCTACGCCATTCTCTATTCGTAAGGTTGCAGCTGACTACTTGAAGAGAGGAAAGGCTGATTAGTAAAATCAAGTTACACGCCAGAGGTGATGCCTACAGCCTTCCGCGGCACTGGATGTGGTGTAGCGCTGGCCTTTGGCCGAATTGCTTCTCTTTCGTCTCCTTTTATCGCCGCGTTTGGCGATTTGACTACTACCACTCCAATCTGGGTGCTAGTTGGCCTCTACGGTGTCATTGCGGCTGTCGCAGCCTGTCTTCCATTCGAGCCTAAACACTTTAGCGAAGAAGATCGACACTAAGTACTTGCCGCATCCTGCCTGGGGATCTGGATTGGATATGTTAGTAGCCCAAGTGCTTCAGAGAAGTTGCAAACTGCTGTGGAGGTGCCCTCATTCATCTAGATCATTTCAAGGGTGGGCAGTATCCATCCTCCAAATAAAGCCTCAAGGGTCCTCTACCTGCATTGTCTCTATGAACATGTTCCATTTATCTGCTCTAGGATCATCTATGCTTTTGATTTGTCTCCATATTGCTATCTATGTATTACTCTCCATCTAGTGATCGAGATGGGCATCACGATTGCTAAAGGTCACCGGCAGGATGCGGACGAGGTGCAAACAGTAGGCGAATCATAAGTGTGATCGGAAATCAAATGAAATCAAATTATTAGCATCGTTTGATCAACTAGAACAGCACCTGAAAATGCTGTTGTGCTTTTTCATCATGATCCGTGGTGGACTCCGCGGAGTTCGTCGTTCTCCGTCTTGGTAATTCTCTCTACTCAACATTAATCTAGGGTGTCCGCACCATTCTGCTTCGGAATTCGGCACAGAATGATGTGCGAAAACTTCTTTGGGAAACAATGGATATTCTTTCTTTGTATGTTGAAATTATATTCCTTTGAGGTGTTTGGTCAACTTCTGATTGCTCTGAAGCCCTTGGGCTAACAGGAGCGAATCTCCAGGTCATTTCCGCACTCTATCCATGTATCATGTAACGCCCGAACCACAGGTCTCAAAGCTCTATAACCACGCCCAACATACAAGCTTCGGTACAGGCTCCTGCGGCGGACTTCATCGGACCCCGAGCAGTTGAGTTGCGAGGTCGGGTGGGTAAACAACACGACTATATAAAGGCTTCATATTCTTTTGGTAGAACCATCCATCAAACACTGCAGCTTCCAATTCCACACTGTCTCAAATGCCCTGTATCCCATCAAGTGCAGGACTTCTATAGCAAGAAAAGGCGCACTTCTTCTTCTACTCGCCCAATTTTAAGAGATATCCTCTTCTCAACAACATCAACATGGCTCACTACATCAACAAACTCAAGGACCAGCGGGTTCTCGTCGTTGGTGGCTCGACTGGCATTGGATTTGCTGTCGCAGAAGCAACCCTCGAGCATGGTGCCGATGTCATCATCAGCAGTTCCAATCAGACCAAGATCGAAAATGCCGTTCGGAAGCTCGAAAAGCACATTGAGGCTGCCCAACTCCCGCCGCGCAAGGTGTCCGGGAAGGCGTGTGACCTCGCCAACCCGGCCACACTTGAGCAAAGCGTCAAGAGTCTCCTTGAGTTTGCTGCGCAGGATGGGAAACTCGACCACGTTGTGTTTACGGCTGGCGATTTTCTCACCCTCCCCAGCATTGACTCGGTCACTCTTGAAGATATTTCCAAGGTTGGCATGGTTCGTGTCACTGGCGCCTTATTTATCGCAAAGCACCTTCCCGCGTACATCAATCAGAGCAGCCGAAGCTCTCTTACATTCACCACCTCGACAACCCACTGGCGCCCGCGCAAGGGCTGGTCCGTTCTCAACGGCACAACCGGTGGCATTGAAGCCATGGCACGAGGCCTGGCGATTGATTTGAAGCCTCTGCGTGTCAACACGGTCAGATCCGGGTTTGTCCGCACTGAACTGTTTGATGGGTTCCCTGAGGAGGCACTGGAGGCCATGTGGCCTGCTATGGAGAGAGACTGCGTGGTCGGAAAGGTTGGAACTGCGGGTGAGCTGGCCGAGGCATACATGTATTTCATGAAGAACACCTTTGCGACTGGCACTACCGCTGAGGTTGATGGTGGCCGTATGATTGGTGATAGCAAGGAGGATTGAGTGAGTCGGAATCTATTGTGGGAGAACCTGAGAGCACCACATATTAGTCGTCCTAACTGGGTAGTCTGAGTCTTTATGCGAATTCTTTCTTTTTATGCTTAACGCATACACTTTGTTCTTTTGTTCACGCTCAGCCCTCAAAGCTTTGTGAGTGGTCTGTTGTTCTATCCACGTTCGCGCAAGAAGATGAACACGCATCACGAACATGTGTCACAAAGCTCAGACCTTTCATAGACGTATAGTAGGTCTATTATCGAAAAGCAACCTTTCTAAACGGGCATATGAAGTCACTACTTACCGGAATGCATATTTGTTAATATCTGATCATCTATTTATTGTCTGTACTTACGTTTTGATCGATCCAGCGATCATGAAATGCAACTTACCCAAACGCCTACCTGAAAAGAATTCTGTCGCTTCGGACCCAGTCCGAGGGGATCAGATGAAGTGGAAAGACGTGTCCAGCTGGGGCTGTTCACCCTCAGCGTTGACATCGTCAAGGTTTCTTCCAGACCAGTCGCAGTCCCAGAACGTCAGCAGCGCCCAGAGCTTGATGAAGCCGTGAACATAACCGAAGAGGATCTGAAAGATGACCAGCGAAAAGTCGAAGGGATGCTGGCAAAAGTGCGGGATGATCTTGACCACCTTTGTCCAGAACATCCAGATCAAGAGCAGCATGATGTTGGCGGGGCTTGCGCCGGACTTGACTACAGTGAAGATTAGTGCAAAGTCCCAGACAAGAGCAAAGTTGACCAAACCGGCCCAGTAGACCATGAATGCACTCCATGGGTAGCGGAGGAGCCAGACGGGGTCTCTAAGCATGACGGGGTTGCTGCGGAATGTGGTCCTTGCCCAACGCAGCAGCTGACCTTGGAATTTGGGCCACTCACCAAGTGTTGTTTCGATGGTCGCATCTTCGGTATCCTGGAACTTGATGCGCCAGTTCTTTTTCATGGCTTCTCTGGTGAGAAAGTTGTCATCGTCAGGACCAAGACCGTTGCCTCCGAGAAGACCGAAAAAGAACTTCTCGGCGCAGAATCTCTCGAGCATGGTCTCGTCGTTGAGGAATTCGGTTCTGTAGACTGCTGTTCGGCCTGAGATGACAAAGACTCCACCGTCGATGGCGTTGGAAGTTCGGAGCTCCCAGTTGTGGCGCTGGAGATAGTTGCAGGCGATGAAGTTGACGATTGAGAGCCAGGTCCATTGGCCTGGCGTAGTGCGGCGAACTCGCTTCTTGGTAGCCACCATGCCAACGGATTGGTCATTGAAGGGTGCGAGAACCGAGGGCAGGAAGCTGTCCTTCCAGATGACGTGGTCGTCAGCCAGGACAGTGATGGCCGTTTCGATCTTGCTGACAGCGTGAGTGACTTGGCGACGTTTGCTTGCTTCTGCAAGTGCTGAGACGCCAATTTGAACATCGACAAAGTCATCGCGCATTTCCTGCAGGACTCTTTCACACTCTCCGCGGAGCTCTTCGCCCACTGTCACAACGAGGATAGCAGTAGGCCTGTTCATGAGAATGCTTTCGACACATTCTCTAAAGTCTGGCCCGTTGGGGTCGATGGTTGGAAGAATGACAGTGACGTCGCCGCGACCGAATGCCGGGTCTGGCTGCACTTCGGAAGGTCGGTACATCCAAGATCCGAGGACATGGACAATCAGACGAGTGTAGCGAAGTGCAAAGAGGGTGCAGAAGACCTTGGTCCAGGTGTCGTCCAGCAGAAGCCAGCACCAGGTCAGTACGAGTGTCAGAGGGACAATCAAGAGAAGGTGGGGGAGGCAGCGGTTGAAGTGTGCCTTGGTCGGAAGGATAGATGGCCAAGTCATTCTGAACTGCGGCCAAATAATGTTAAATACTGACCAAGCCATTTTGAGTTGTTTGCGATTCTGTAAAGAGTCTAGTTAAGTCGAGTTTGTGTCTCGATGACATGGAAGTCAGTCTGGTTGATGGTGAGGTCTCAAACACGGGTTTTATAAGTGCGTGGTGTTACTTGTTCTCTCATTGTTCAGAGGAGCGGTAATATTGTTTCTATGATCTTTTGTAACAATGTTCCGTTGTTGGTGCAGGACACGTCAGAACAGGCGAAACAAATACCAAGTTTGGTGAACGAACGACTTGAATAACTACTAGTTATTTGCTATCATGAAGAAGCTGAGAAATCACCACTAGAGCTGATTTGCTGGCCACCTCACATTGTAAGTTTGAAGGTCCATTACTGCGAATCGCATACTACAGACTATTTTGGTAAGTTGCTCATCAAACATCTGTTCAAGGTCTCGTTCTTTCCCTAGCGCTGTATTGTCCAACGTGAAGTCGGAGTATTCTCAATCTCGTAGCAACTGCACCAAGTCGTTATACTCCCACCGCTCTGCCCAGTCTACTGGTCTCATGCCCTCCTTATTCTGAGCCTTCTTATCAGCTCCCCGATCAAGCAAGAGCTGAACCACAGCTTTGCTGTGGACTTGGATAGCCAGAAACAGTGGTGTCTGGTAGTCCCTATCCCTTGGGTTTATCTCTGAACCTCTGTCGAGAAGCAGCCGCACTATAGATTCATGCCCCCAGAAAGCAGCATGGTGGAGAGGCGTCCAACCAAACCTAGCCTTTGCCTCAATGTTAGCTCCCCTATCAAGAATGAGTTGTAATGTCTTGTAGCGTGCATCTCTGGCTGCTATGTGTAATGGCGACTCCTGGTCACCTTCCATGGTGTCCGCTCTTGAGCCCTCCTCGAGAAGTAGCTGTGCCATCGAGCTATTCCCCTTCTCAGCAGCAACACAGAGCGGCGTCCTGCCCTGTGCATCTAAAGCATGCTTATCTGCGCCTCGTTGAAGTAGTAGTCGCGCAATCTTGAGGTGGTTGTTCAACGCGGCTGCGTGTAGGGGCGTGCTATTGTGACCATGCTTGCCAGTCGGGCCACCCCCAATCAAAGCACCAGCATTGAGCAGTATTTCGGTCACGCCGTAGTGTCCACACTTAGAGGCTAGGTATAATGGCCTTTCATCCTGTTCTTCTTCGACTTCGGTGCATGCGTCGTTCTTCAGCAGCAGGGCCACAATACTCATTGAGCCCTGCTTGGCAGCGACAGATAACACCGTACCGAACTGACCTAGGGCATTGATATCGGCCTTCCGCTCCAAAAGCACTCGCAGCACCGCTTCTTGCCCATGCTTAGCCGCGCAGTGAACGGGCCTGTCTCCATCACTGTCCTTGAACTCCTTGTATGCCCCTTTCTTGAGCAGCAACCTCGTCATAGTTTCATGGCCTCCCTCAGCAGCGTAGTGTAATACGTTCTTGACTTGAGCGTTGAAGTTGTTGATGTGTGCTCCCTTACCAAGTAACAGCCGTACGACATACGTATGACCAGCCCTAGCCGCGGCATGTAGAGGAATCTTTCTAGCTGGACCCTGCCCACCATCAATGTTGGCTCCTCGGTTAAGCAGAAGTTCTACTGTGGTCTGATGGCCATACTCAGCAGCTACTGACAATGGAGTGTCGCCATCTCTGGTCTCGGCCTCCATATCGGCTCCCAAATCAAGGAGCGCTTGAGCCACATACCGGTTTCCCGATCCTGCGGCGCTGTGCAACGGTGTTTGATTGAACGCGTCTCTGGCCTCTTTGTCGGGTTCATATTGCCTTAGCGCCCGAACCACCCTTGCCTTTTTCCGCCCCAATCTTTCCAGCTTTGGTTTTTCAGGATTCTCATCACATATTGACCACATCGCTGCAAGATGTAGCGGAGTTCTGCCATTATGGTTTCTTAACCTCTTGTGTGCATCACTCCACAAATCGCGGATCAGTTCGTGATGGCCTTTGTATGCAGCCCAAAATAACGGCGTGTTTCCTTGGCCATCGGCAATATTGACGTCTGCTCCTGCTTCGATCAAAGATAGAGCAATAGTCATGTGGCCACGTTCTGCGGCATGATGCAGTGGAGTTCGTCCATCAATGTCTCTCATATTAATGTTCGACCCTTCTCGCAAAAGCACTCGTGCGAGCTCTGCACCACTCTCGTGCCAGCAAACAATATGCAACGGTGTCTGCCCACGAATATCTTGGACGTTCAAATCAGGTCGGAATTCGAGAAGGGCTTTTAAAGTCAAGAGATCGCCATGCGAAGCGGCATAGTGAAGTGGCGTCCATTCGAGGATGTCCCTGATGTTTATGTCGTTGTCTCTCTCACGTGCATCACTCAATTCGCGACTGGAACACCCTTTGCTCGCCAAGAGGTGCAATATTGTGAATTGAAGTGCCTGGTTTGGCGTCTTTAAACGTTTGGCCTTTAATGCAAGGTGGACATTCCAGTCACGCCACTGTGTCCGGGATAAACGTTGCAGTTGCAAGATCATCCGCTGATCTACGGTTTCCAGTTGACTGACGAGCTTTTCTCTGAGTTCTGCTAGGGTGCGAATGCTTTTGCCTTCAAACAATTGGCCTTTCGCTTGCTTGAGGGCGGTGGCGACGGCATCCAAGTACCTCATTAGCAGCGCAGTGGTTTTGGCAATAAATGTGCCCCCCTTTGGGAAGCTCTCTGACATATCAAATAGCCAGATATAAGCGTCCGCGGCTTCTTCCCAGTGGCCCAATTGCTCGTGACGCTGAGCATGTTTCTTAGCCCAATAAATGATTGCGTCAGGTTCTGGGAGTTTGTTTGTTGCACTTAGGGGTGGAACGATGCTCAGGTAGACCTCTTCTAGTGTCCCAAGCTCTGTGTTGTGGATGTCCTGAGCCATTCTTGAGAGTTGAGTGTTTTGCAGAGCAAATGACTTCCATGTCGAGTCACTATCATTAGCCCTCAACGGCTGCAATTCTACCTCCCCCGGTACCGGCTGTCTCAGCGACTTGGCTGCGGCCCACATAAACGTTGAGAACATGTGTAAAGAGAATAGTCGCGGCAAAGGGGTGTACGATTCTTCTGCCAGTGTCCCTTTTCGAGAGTTGTTGGATTGCCAAGGTGGTAGAGGAACCTTCCTCAGTGGAGAACGACCATTGTAGCCAGGCATGAAGCCTACAATGCGGTGCCTTTCCACCTTAACCAGATCATTTGTACTTGTGCTGCGATTAAGAGTCGATTTGACGTGGCTCACTTTGATGACCCGAGCAGCACCATCGGGCAGCCACCATTCCACATCTCGCTGTAGAGCTGGAGAAGATACACCTAGAAGACGAAGGGCAGGCCTTTTTAGCATCCCCTTGGCTCGGAGCCACCCGTCATCATCCTTGTCCGCGATACTGATTTCCTCTTCTCCGCTATGCTTGTGCTCGCTCCTCTCGATCTCGCCCTCGGTGTAGTACAGCCAAAGTGATAATGCTGCCTCCAGCTCATCTGCAAGAGCCTTCCAGGACCCTGACGGCGTTCGTTCCAAGTGGAAATGTATCAACTCACCCCTGACTCGCATAGACCAGCTCGTCTTTTGAAGGTGACCACTTAACTCGAATAGAGGATCTAAAGCGTCCATTGTGATCTCGATGGCCCGAGCTAAACACACAGCTTCGGCGGATGCAACTCCAGGCCAATCAGCGATCCTGCCCAGTTCGCGTCGTATTTGGAGTACCTTGTTGGCTTTGTTTACCCTGTCGGTAGCATTGAGTCTGTCCTTCTTCTGCAGGCTGTTTTGCCTAGTTGTCCCACATCGCACGGCTGCCCCTCGACCTTTTCTGTCATGAGCTCTCTGGCGGCAGTTGTGGGTTCTCGATGATTCCAGTGGAGCTCTCTCGTTGACGGTACTTGAGTCTCTTTTGAGGGCTGGGCACATCGCGGGATCCTGAACACCAGATATTTCCCAATCCCAACCATTCTGTGCCCAGGGCCTTTTCAATTTCTCTGGATCATCTGGTTTATCTCCAGGTCCTCCAGACCAAGGTGCTTTCTTAGGTTCCATTGAAAGAGTCAACGTCAGCCAATCCAACTCGTATCCAGCTACCAAATGTCGAGTTGTTGGAAGCTGCGCAAGATTCCGGCGGACCCATGCCCTAACTACCGTCATGGCAATGGTGGCTCCCAGTTGAACAACAGGAGCTGACCAATGCATGCCGCGTAGACCCACAAACTGCACGATGAAACCACCAAGGCAGATTGTGGTAGCAATGACAGTTTTGGTTTGTTTGTTCGCGTCTATCCGCCGTGATGTTGTGATCATTTGACGTACATCAGTCGGAAAAAGTGCAAATGAATCGAAGGCTTGGTCGTTAACGGTTCCATATTGCTGAATCCAAACCAGTCGAGCGTCCCGTCCTTGATGGGGCTGATATCGCGTCTCCTTTGTGCTGGTATCAACAACATGGGAACAGAGCATCATCCCTGCTACTAGACATAGCATTCCAGCAGCCGTGCAAGGAAAGGCATAGCTCTGAATGTGGCTACCGTCTTTGAGCAATGATAAAGAAGGGTAGTACGTAGTAAAACCAAAATAGAGGAGCACACCCATTTGCAGGATGATGCCCCATGTGGCAGCTAGATAGTGCTCGCGCCTATCAAAGTAGTTGTGTACGTTGAGGATGAGATTTGGAGTTTCAACGGTTTTATTCCGAATGATTATGATAGCATTGTCGTCGGGGTGACCAGGTTGCTCTGGGTCTTCAGGGGGTGTGCAGCATGTGCCCAGTAGACTTTCTCGAAACATTGGCTCTATAGATAGAAGTTAGTATTGTCTACACGTTGTAGTGAGGGGATCAAGTTAACCTTTCTCTTTCAGATAGTCTGCAGTCTTACTCCCCAGCTCCAAAGCCTTGACCGTATAAATGCTACCCGAACCTTTCTGAGTAGTCAAGTCTTGAGGTTCAGAATCATGCCCTATATCTTCGTCCTTGCTGCTCGGAAGAAGGATAAGAAACTCTAGGATACGTCCCTTACCCATGACTCTCACAATCTCGTGACCATTCCAGAGTTCACATACCTCATTAGAGGTAGAAGACATCAACTCAGCTTCCGGAATAGCCCTGCTCTCCCGCGCTCTCCCAATTACAGCCTTAAGCCACGAGGGGCCTCCAACTCTGATAGCGCCGACGATAGTAGTAATAATACCAAGCGGAGCCATTGCGAGTATGATATGGTCTGCCCAGCCCATAGCTTGGCTTATGAATTGCATAGTGACTCTTTCTCCAAAGAGGGCTAGCAATCTAGAGTGGATGGTTAGTGTATTGTGCGTTATGGTGACCGAGAACTTGTAATACGAACGGGGCTAGATCAGTGAAAAGATTATTAGAGAAGTCGTCGCCATCGTCAGCAGCTACGCCAGCTATGAGACACAGGCTAAATAAAACGCGGGAATATTTCAGAGTCAGCATTTTTGCGCGAAGGGAGACGGCCTGATGCGTAGGTTGGGTGAGGTTTTCCTTTCCCTGGCAAACGGGATACTGTAGGGTTGATAACTTCTTGGCAAGAGGCTGTGTCAAGCCTGACGAGGCCGCTGATTTACCATTACGGGTGTGGAGAAGCATGCATATTGAAGCAAGAGACGAATGAACAGACAGAGGTCGCAGCCGACAGGTTTAGTCCCAGCCAAAGTGGACTGAGCTGGCACTCTAGGTGGGTGGGGCTACCAGTATGACCAGTTGAGCTCACGAATGGGTATTTAGGCAATTACCGAAACTGGGGGGGCATGCAAGCCTCAGGTAAAACGGGCGACAGTGTGTTGGCTAAGCCCCTCTGCTGCCTAGTGTTCATTGCTATGTTCGGCTGGGTCCATGGCATATCAGCGATATGAGTGAATGATACAGAACATTGCTTGCTGACTCACCTCATCAAGACATCCATGGTGCAGCTAACAGAGCATTGTCGACACTGCAGCACAACGCTCACGGCAACGGTGTGGTATTCACCCCTGTTACTCTACTTTACTAAGGCACGCCAGAGCAGTGAATTGTCACATATACACCCTCCCAGCATTGCCTAACCCTCTTGATCCATGATGTGATTGATCGGACAGCGCAATATACCCAATCGCATCATCAGGTTCGATATCCATGATCTTCAAGGGCAAATTCTTCAACAGTCGTGCCCTCTCGTCACCACTCAGTGTGCTCCCTCCTGGAGCAACGTCCATGTATTTTGAATCGCGTGTTAAAGCTGCGACATGCGTGAGAAAGTCCGGCGCACGGATCATCAATCTCAACCCGACAGTTAGTATCGAAGCCAAGAACATGACAGCAAGAGACACAATAGACGTGGCCATCCATGCTTTCTGAGTTCCATAGACTTTGGTAGTTGAGGCAAATTGGCCGGTTGTGTTTCCATAGAGATCTGCCTCTTGCGTAACATCTACCGCCTCAAAGTTCAGCACCGCATACGCAGACCAAGAGACTCGCAAGGCGGTGTTTATGACTATAGCTAGGCGCTCGGCAAATACGGGTAATGGTAGCTTGGTGTAGTCGTCGGTGATATAGTCACTGCCAGCATCGACGGAGCGCCCTATGCCCTTTGCCGGATCTGCAAGATAACTCTCCATGGGAGACTTTAACCCAGGTCGGGAACTAGGTGCAAGCAATGGTATACCGGCAAGAAACTTGGCGGGACCGTGACCGAAAGCCGGGATCAATTGATCATCTGGCTTGGAGAGCGGGCGGGAAGGCGAATGGCGGACTCTGTTGGCTCGACAAGCCATTCGATCAAGGCCGGATACTCGTTCGCATGCAATATCGACGTCAACGTAGGCATGGCTAATATCGCAGACGGTGCTGTTGTGCGTGGTTCCAAAGACGAGGGTTCCCCTTGTGATAGGCCCTCTGCTGGTGATATTGTTGGCGGAAAAATTGAAGCCGCCCATAGGATTCGGCGTATCTATATATACCTGGGCCATGTCGATTGTGCCATTCTGTTTCATGACGGTGCTGATGTCCTCTAGTTGATGGTTCTTCAGAACCCCAGGAGTAGTCCGTAGCCACTCTGTCGTGTTGAACCAGGGAGAGCACTTTTCAACATTAGTTCTTAAACTCTGACAGCAAGGGTTGGGAAGCATTTGTATACCTCAAGAGTGACGTAGCTAGCAGATAATCGGAGTGTCAGATTTCCAGGTGATCCAAATGGTAGACCTCGGAGGGGAATCCCAATTAGAGACTCGTAGGTCACCAACTGGTCTGTTGGAACATCTACCCACTTATGAGGCTTAGATGAAGAATACCCTGGCAAAGAAGTAAGTTGAGGTACCCTGACATTCCCCCAAAGATCTGTTCTTGCAAGTAAGCTCGCTGTTCCCGTCCCACCAATCTGCCGCATCGACTCATCAAAGAGCTCACTAGATCCATTAGCAGCCTGGCCAAGAGCGTTGGGTGCACACAGCGCTGCGCCAAACATAGGCACTATTGTGCTAGTAAGGCTAACTAGGCCACTGTTGCTTGACCAAAGGATATTATCGTATGGTATCCCCATATCTGCTGTGGGACTGTACATTAAGTCGTAGTCCCGCGCCTCGGCATCAGATGTAACGCGAACCGCTCGTAGGACCGCCTGACCGCCAAGTGGGCTAAGAGCCCATAGGATGAACAGTAGGATAACCCAAAGAGAGAGGATGCGGAGGGTAAAGGCATTTATAAGCGTGCTCATAAGAGTTTGACTACCGAGAAGAACCCCCAGTGTCTACATAATCATCAGCCATCCTACTAAAGTAGTGCGAGATCTATCAATAGTAACAGCAGGATACGTACGCCGAGATTAGTTCCCTTCTCAGCTTTGTAGAGTGCTACAGTTCGAGCCAAGGACCCAAGAACAGCAGCAAAGGCAATGGGCCAGAGTGTCGAGGCTAGCCCCATGCCTTGGAACACGCTGGCTCCATGTTGTGATAAAGGTTGGCCATCCAGGCGAGACATTAGAACAAGCAAAACTAGGCCGCAGTTAGCAGGAGATCCAAGATCTGTCAATACATAGAACATTCACCTGCGAATGGTATGGGTAGCAGAAGGAGCGGCAAAAACAACGCGACACCCAAGAGCAAGGCCCAGAATGAATGATTGCGATAGTGGACGAGGCTGTGGCGGCCAAGCCGATTTGCCCTCCTTCTGCGGATTCTCCACTCCGGTGGGAGCACCTAGGCGATGTTAGCGAGCCGGAAGGAACAGAGCGATGAATCTACTTATCTTACCCCAACGAAGAAGCTCATAAGATTGGCGCTCCATGGCATTGGCCAAGAAGTAATTCACTCAAGGTAAGAGAGAAGTAAAAGACAAAAGCTGAGTGAGGGGGTAAGAAGAATATATGACCATGCTTGCGTTGCACAGTTTTGGCCCCCAACCGCCTCAAATCCCCAATGTGCAGCCAATGAAGCTGCCGTTGGCCATGCAGTAACACGGCAGGGAGTTTCGGCTGAAAATCTCTTGGCCTGTTCCAAATTTAATCTCTCACCTGTCCATGCAGTGAGATTAAGCTGCATTCAACTCAAGACACGGTTTCAATGGGTGGGATACTCGCTGAGGTACGAAGCCCTTTCTTGAGGCCAATTAAAAGACGTCAAGAAACGTTCTAAAGAAAGTTTTATGAGACTAAATCACTACATTAAGACTTTGCGGCTCCCTACCTTGTATTTGGAGACTGGGTTTCCCGCAATCGAGCCAATCTTCAGTTGCACTTGCACCCTTCAGGTTACATCTCTGGTGGCCTTTGAACAGTTATAACAAGCTGAACTGCGGTTGTCATTTAAGAAAAGTCTTTCAGGTCGCACGTGACATAACTTATTTGGCTTCATTCTGTAGCTTGTCTTATATTTGTCTCTGTTGCTAGTACTATGCTCTGACCGTTTTGTTAGATGATGGAAGTTAATTTGAAATGTATTTTATCTTGCAATTCTCGCTAAGAGAACCAAACCTACCGTTCTCTAGACCCAACTGTTTATCAGCACGTGATGTGAGCTGCTGATTTCTCGATTACTACTGAAAAGTAAGCCGGCCCATCCCCACCCTCTTGCTGTGGCCGAGTATGCCGTAACCCGTGCCTGGGATCGACCATTTTAGTGAAGCAAGAGCCCTAGTGATCATTCTTCGCTCTTTTTGTTGGATCTGCTTTCTAATAATATTTCCTACATTCTTTCTGGGCTCCCCCTTTCCATGTCGGCTCTCGCGCTTGAGATGGCGGGCCCTCCACCCCGCGAGCCGCAGCAACGGTACGAGCCGAGGCGGAAACGAAGACAGGTTGGCAGAGCCTGCGACGGATGTCGACTTCAACGTATCAAATGTGACGATAACTCTCCTTGTCTCAATTGTCGAAGTAGAGGTCGGCCATGCAGCAACAGCAGCACAACCAAGCCGTCTACACTACCTCAGGCCCATGAGGAGATTAGACGATTGCAGAGCAGGGTGCACGAGTTGGAAGCCGAAGTTGAACGACTGCGTACACCTGTAGCCTCAAATCACGTATCCCCGACATCAGAGCAATCCGCGACACCATCGCAGCACGGGGAAGCCAGCCAAGACCGCAAAATCAAGTGCTGGAACGGCATCCAGCTTCGGCCGGCTCGCTCTCCCCATAGCGCATGGTTTGGGCCATCTTCGCTCTACTATTTTACCCACCGTCTCAGCAATTTTCTTAGTGCCCAATCCGATCATATGTTAATCCACTTGACTAGTAATCTCGAACTGGCTGATCGACCAGCTGCTCCGCAGGATTCTTCAAATCTTCTGGCACCGCTTGGGGAAGCCGCCAACAACAACGCAGTCTACCTTGGTCCAGTTCAAGAAGAGTACTTCTTGAACCTATTTTGGCAAACCTATCATACCTCCCTCTTCGCCATTCTCAATGAAGCCGCCTTCAAGAAAGATTACCAGGCACTCTACGTTGATGTGCCGGCTGGGCAACCAAGAAGATCATCAGCACTGGTCGATATTGTTGTTGCTATGTGCATGCAATACGGCACTTCAACACTGCCCTCTGGGCACCAGGGCAGTATCGTTGAAGACAACGATGCCACGATAGCCGGCCGGTGGCACTATCGACGAGCCAAGGCGCTTCTAGCTTGTGAGATGGAGAGCCCTACGATTTCGACGTTGCAGTGCCAATTACTATGTGTCATATATGTATGTGGTGGATCATTCCACAACATGGCTGATAGCATATGTGGTCTTGCTGTGCGGACGGCATACATGCTTGGCTTACACTTGGACCCTTCACCGGGCATGCCAGAGCCCGAACGTCAGGTTCGTAGGCGCTTATGGTGGGCCGTATATGTACTGGATACCAAAGTAGGCATGAAGCTTGGTCGCCCATTCTTGATCCATGACTCTCAAGTCATGCCTGACCTGCCAAGCGATACTCTGGATGCCTCGATCCATTCGGGGTCAACATTCGCCCCCATTGGAGACAATGCAACCTGGTTGAGCTTCAACTTGCACCACATTAAGCTTTACAAGACGCTTCGGTCTGTACATTCAGCTTTCTATAATTACGATCATGGGTTTGGGACCGAAAAGACTATTTCCTATAATCCAAGCCACTTGGAGGAATTAGCAAAGACCTGGGGCCCTTCAACAAAGAGCATTGAGGAGTGGGTAAGCGAAGTACCCAACGCCCTCAAGACACAGCGCCAGGACCAGGGCTGTTCTTTGTCCACCGACGGATCTGCCCTGAACGTTGAACAGTACGCGCCCCTTTGGTTGCAGCGCCAGCGGATCCTTTTGGAGCTGGAATACCACCACATGTCTGTCAACATTTACCGTCCTTTCATCACGTTTTCCGTCGAGCCACAGAGCAGCCTAGTACAACAAATGGCTGCGAAATCTGCAGCACATGCGATCGAGCTGACCAAAATCACACAACAAGCCTTGTCACTGACATCGCTTCTCGACGGCTGGCATGAAGCATTTCAATGGCAGTGGAATGCCGGGATGACTCTGGCTGGGTTTGTTTTGGCGAACCCACAGAGCCCATCAACGCCAGCAGCACGCAGCACCGTCGAGCTTGCAGTGTCCGTTCTGGATACCTTTGGCGCTAGTTTTGGAACCGGAGCAAAGGCTGCGGCCATTGTTCGTGCGCTATGTCCTCCAGTGCAATCTACTATTAGCGACATCGAGTCTGGTACGATCGAACTTTTGGGGGCGGAATATCCTGATATGGGTCAGGAAGCTTTGACGCAAGACTTCTTGCTGGACGGGAACACAACCGACCTTGGTACTATTGGTGGACCTACCTTTGATCTCATGGATATGGCCGTTGATGTGGACTTTTGGGCGGATATGGGCATGTTGTAGTCAGGGTGGATCAAAAAAGAAACAATGGCATCCTCTAGTATGAGATAGCCAGTCCTGAGCAAGGCTCTTGTAACGGCGCATGGTACACAACGAGAATAATGTTCGCTCGTCTTGCTCATTCTGAGAAAAGGACGTCTGATTATACCTATTGAAGCATTCTGTGCCACGGCTGAAAGTACCCAGCGTACTTTCACCAGAAACAATCCAAATTATTCACTTCCCTCAAGTCCAACGACATCCAGCTACCATGATCGCGATTACAGGCTGTTGAAGACATCTACTGCAGCCTTGGCAGTGGAGTTTGCGCTAGCAGGGTTTTGACCGGTCACCAGTCGGCCGTCAACCACGTGGAAATCGTCCCAAACACCAGAGGACCGTTCATCTGCAAGGCAAAGTCAGCAACAGGACATTATTCACGGCAGTTGAGAGTAACTTACAAGTTGCACTAAGACGGGCGGCAACTTCTTCCACCAACTCGGAGTTCCAGGCCTTGAGCTCATCCGCGATCTTCATGTCAAATTCTGCTGCAGTGGTGAAACCAGTGATCTTCTTGCCCTTGATCAATGGCTCGTTGGTGGTTGGGTCGATTAAATTTGCAAAGATGGCAGGTCCATGGCAGACAGATGAGACAACGCCACCATTGGCCCAAACCTGAGCTGCAATCTTTTGGAGCGAAGTGGCAGTGGGATAGTCGATGAGAGCAGCGTGGCCGGCAGAGGCAAAGAATAGGCCGTACTTGGATCCATCCAAGTCAGCTGCCTTGGACATGTTGTCAAGTTTCTTTCGGAAATCGCTGTTTTTGTCGTTCCATACAGCAAGGTCGTCGCCTTTGAGAAAGTCGGGCTGCTGCGAGAGCCAGTCTGCCGTGTAAGTTCCAGTCTCAGAGGACAAGTCAACCTCGAAGCCAGCAGCCGTCAGCACGTTGTAAGGATGCAAAGCTTCGGTGATGAAGAGGCCGGTTGTCTCTGCTCCCTGGAATAGGGTGGCCTTGGCAGAGGTGATGCTGATGAGGGCACGGCGAGGAGGAGACATTTTGCTGGTAGTGATAAAAAGTGAGATTGGATGAATTCAAGTGGTGTTCAAAGGAGGTGTTGATTGTTCTTGTTTGTTATGTTATTTCTATCAAAACTATTTCCAAGGGATGCTCTAAGCTGTTATATACTGCATGACCTCAATCATCATCATGGTTGAGGCTATTTCTCATGTACAGTAAACTTCATATACTCCGGACCTCCTTGGCCTGCGAGTGGCCCACGAGATGGAGGCCATTTCAGTGTGGTGGCGGAGTATTCCCATTGGCTCGCTTGGTTACCGGGGCTGACCGTCTTGGACTTGGAGTTGCTCCCATTGGACAACCCTACAACCCCACGATAGGGGTCAATCCTATTGGCAGATTCATGGGCAGAAAATAACGAGACTCGGAGTTGTCCCGGTTTTTGCTCTGATCACCACGAATTCTTATCAAGCATCGATCTATTTCTAAGCGCGGATCGGCCACCGCTTCGTCAAGATTCTTTTTACCCACTTGGAGAAGAAATCTTCAGCTCCATAACGCAATCACGGAGTCCACCTCTTTATCACTCCACGACTACAAATACCGCCAGTGGCCCTCGTGGAGAAGATGTATACCAGCTTCAATTCATACCACCTAAACAAAGACCATCAACAGAACAACTAAATCTGTTCAACGAACACCCAAACACTTACTATCGCAATCATGACAGCGCCCTCTGCCGATAGCAGGCTCTTCAAGCCCCTCAAGGTTGGCAATGCCCAGCTTGAGCATCGTATGGCCATGGCGCCCTTGACCCGCTACCGCAACGATCAACAACATGTCGCCATGCCCTTTGTGGAACGATATTACGCCGACCGAGCTTCAGCCCCAGGAACTTTGGTCATCTCAGAGGCAACCGGTGTCTCTTTGCAGGATGCCGGTGTCCGACAAGGCCCTGCATTTGTGACCGATGAGCAGGTCGCTGCTTGGAAGAAGGTCATTGACGCTGTCCATGCTCGCAAGTCCATCTGGTTCCAGCAGATCTGGGGCCAAGGTCGAGCTTCTGACCCCGACTACCAGAAGGAGCGAGGCTTCAAGTACAGGTCGTCCAGTGCCGTGCCTATGGACGCAAACTCTGCCGTCCCAGAAGCCATGACCGAAGAGGAGATCTTGGGCTTTATTGATGACTTTGTCGCAACTGCTAAGAGGGTTATTGCGGCCGGTGGAGATGGTGTTGAGATTCACGGTGCTCACGGATACTTGATCGACCAATTCATCTCGGATTCGGTAAATAAGCGTACCGACAAATGGGGAGGATCTATCGAGAACCGATCTCGACTATTGCTTGAAGTCGTCAAGGCTGTTGTCGCAGCCATTGGTCCCGAGCGAACTGCAGTTCGACTGTCTCCTTATGCCACATTCCAGGGAGCAGAGTCCTCAGACATCGAGGCACAGTACTCCTACATCATCTCCGAACTCAAGAAGCTCGGTCCTCTGGCCTATCTGTCGCTTGTCGAAGCTCGCGGAGACCCAGCAAAGCTTTTGGTTGCCAACCAGGACCCCTCTGTCCAACTCCAGACCCTTGATTTTATCCTGGAAACCTGGGATAACCTTTCTCCTGTGATTGTGGCGGGAGGATACAGCCCTGCCTCAGCCGCCGAGGCCCTGGACACGAGATACAAGAAATGGGACGTCATTATCGCCTTTGGTCGGAGCTTCCTCGCCAACCCCGATTTCGTTTGGCGTGTCAGGAATGGGGTCGAGCTAAACGACTATCACCGACAGTCCTTCTACATCAAGGGATCCGAGATCGGCTACAACGATTATCCTTTCAGCCAGGGATATGTTGATGAGCAGAGGAAGTGGGCTCTTCAGAACTTGAACGTGGCAGCGAAGTAAGTTGCTGATGCATGAAGGGCATCACTTGGGGGGTCCACGTGATGAGTCACGTGACTGGGTTCCTTTACGGATCACACTCACCTTGACAGCGATCCCCGTATAGGGCATCAAAGCGTCTATTCTATCTTCATTCGCAGGCGATTTTGCGTCATTGGGTTGGGCGTTGGTTCTATTTTTTGACAATTAAGTTGGGAATTTGCATGAAACGATAGATATCTGTTCAGACCATTGGGTTAGACTTGGTTCAAGAATTGGAGGTCATTAGAGGAACCACGTGTATCACCACGAATTAGAGATTATACAAGATGAGAAATGATACGATTTTATCAAATATGTAATGGACTGGATCGTCTAGGCGTCACAATTTGCTTGTTCTGGCACACCGATTGACTTCTTCAGGGTAGGTAGATCAGATCCAACCCCTGTTCAGTATTTGGAATAGCGGTGTGGATATTCAGGGCCGTTGTTTCATGTTTCATTGATACTTTGGCCGGGGTCATCGACAAGGAAACATTGAAAAAAGACACAAAATCGTCAAATTTAATAGAAGGGCCGAGCAGTATTGCGCAACCACCCTAACATAATATCGACCCCTACGGCCGATAACGGTATCTCGTACGCATTAATGATAAGGCCAGGGTTCAAAGTCGTATTTGCAAAAACTTCGCTGCAAGTTTTTGCCAGTAATTATGATCACCTTGATCCCCCATCCCGGTTGCAACGGTTGGATTCTGGCCCTGGCGTGGCAAAACCTAACAACGAATTGACCCTGGTCCTGAAAAGGAAACAGCCAATCTCAGCATTAAAAGATGTTCTAGTTGTAGTACTAGTACAAAAAAATTATCTATCGCGCCCAATGCATTCAAAACCGTTGAGATCCAACGGCTAGATCGTAGGGCTGGTGATGACCCACGGGTTATCCGGCACGTTGGGCCAAGTACCGCTGGGAAAAAGGGAAATGCCGCGTCACATCTCGCTAATCACGGACCAATCAGAGGACCCCATCAAAGACAATCGAATCCATCAGGAGTTCTTGTCCAGTCATGTAGCATTGAGATAAATTTGATGGGACTGTCACGAAGCTCGCTTACTGTTAGTATCGTCGCGTAGAGACAAGCCTTGTCCGCGGACAGCGGCCCCTGCCGCGGCCAGGACCGCGGTATAGAGCTAGCCCTTTTCTCATTACCTCCTGTTGATCGTGGCCACGTTCCCGGGACTCATATAGGCCCTGATTCCTTTAGAGATGTCTTAGTCGGGTATCTTACTCTTGTTACTAAACAACAGCTTATCACGACTGTCGCCATGGCTCCACACAAGGTGCTTATGCTCACAAACTCGGAGCGAGGACAAGCCAACGTCTTCATCGCTACAGCTCACGCCTTGCTCGAGCGAGACCCAACTATCGAAATCCACGTTGCATCATTTGGCCGCTTGGAAAAGACCCTGAGGGATGCCTTGGTCAATGATGGGGCCAAAGGCCCTGTCACCTTTCACGCTCTCTCTGGCCGACCGCAGTTTGAGTGCTACAGCAGCCACCCAGACCCTAACTTTCGCATGTTTGCTGTCTCTCTGCGGAAGCCGGGCATTCACAGTACACCCCACACGATTCGTTTTATCATGGCATGGGCCTTTCTGTGCTGGGAGGCTGATGAGTTTGTCACCATCTTTAACGAACTTTGCGCCGTCATTGAGGCTATACAGCCCGACATCATCCTGGTAGATGGTCTTTTCGCACCCGGACTCACCGCAGCCAAGCACATGAAGAGCCACGTGCAAAAACCTTTCACCTTTGCCATCCTCTCTCCCAACACGCTCAAAGACTACATCCACCACCACGAACCTCGCGGTGCCCAACTCTGGAAGTGGCCCGTGGTAGGATCCGGGTTGTCGATGCCAATCCCATTGTCACAAGTACCTCTCAACGCCTATCTGTTCCTCCGTCTGATTGGGATCGTGGTTGGGGACAAGCACACACCGACAATAACAGCCAAGATTCGAGAGATCGCAAACATGCCTGAGCTTGATGTCTTTAGCAACTTCGACCTGCTTACCAGTGGTTTGCGCGACATTGATAGGGTTATTGTCAGTTCACGACCCGAAGTCGATTTTCCTGCTCTCGATATTGCGAGTGTCCCAAAAGACTACATGGACAAGATCTGTGGGTGTGGACCTATTCTCCGGCCGTTGGAACATGTCGATGATGAGCTGTCGAGCTGGCTGAAGCAGGAGCCTGTGGTCTACATCAACCTCGGTACTCACTGTCTGACATCAGAAGCGGAAGCTGTCGACATGGCAAAGTCGCTAAAGACGCTAATTGACAAAGCTGACTCGGAAAGAGAAAAGACATCTGGTCTGCAGATTCTGTGGAAGCTACAGAAGGACGTGTCGCGAAGTGGAGAATATAGCATTGGCCCCGACTCAGCAGTTCACAAGGTGCTGGGTGAAGAAATGGACCTAGATCGTGTCCGAATCGTTGACTGGTTATCGTCCGAGCCCAGCTCTATCCTTGAAACTGGGGACGTAATTTGTGCAGTCAGCCACGGCGGTGCCAACTCCTTCTATGAAGCCGTTTGGTAAGACATTTAGATTCTATTCCATGTTGTACACGTGCTAACCATCAATAGTACTGGTGTTCCACAGGTTATTCTTCCTAGTTGGCTCGACTGCTACGACTTTGCCAACAGGGCCGAGCTTCTGGGAATCGGACGATGGGGAAGTAAAAAGGGATGCCCCAGGTGGATCGAGTCGGAGCTCACTTCAGTCTTGATTGATGTTGTTCTTGATAAGAATGCCGAGTACATGACCAAGGCCAGGTCGTTGGCTGAGGTTTGTGGGCGGAATGGCGGTGGAAGAAGTGCTGCGGCGGACGAAGTATTGCGGTTGCTTGGCGATTGAAAGGACTGGTCAGGTTTCCTGATTAGTGGTGCCTTGCTTACATGGTCAAGTCCGGGGTAGTAAGGCTGAACGGAAATACCTAGATTACAAATGCGAGATAATGCCACTACCGGAACTCCGCGGACTTGAATCCTACCCAACCATTCCCAACAACATGGGTCCAAGGACTTTAGTCACACGTGTCTAAGAGGCGAAGCAGCTTAGCCTATGCCATCTTCAGTAAAGGGCCCGCGACTTTAATGCAAAAATCTGACAAACCTTGGTTACGCGTTGCATGTGTCGGTCAGCAGTAGGCGCAGCCTTTCGCTACATGGGGCAAATGAGACGATCAAGGCATGGAAATAACTCGGTAGCTGAAAAGATACTGCGACTTCCGGTAACTAGTTCTTTCCTTGTTTGGTTTTGTCCAATGACAGCGAGTTGGGGAGGTCCACGGGGCGTTGAAGGAGTGTAGCGAGGCTGTAGGATGCATTTATCCTAGACGATTACTTTCTTGGCATTGGAGCATCGATCCGTTCGGACACAATTTCTAATTTCTGAAGGATATAAATTCCTCCTGATATCCTCAGTGAAATACTGGGCAAGTGACTCGAGAACCATCACCCCTCTGTTCCTATTTTGAGCTACACCCACGATGCCTTTCCCAGAAACCGCATTCACACTCGAGGGGGGATGTAAGTGCAAGGCAGTGCGTTTCCGAGCCGAGGTGCCCGCTTTTGCGGAGCGGGCTATCAGCCCGTACAAGACTCCGGGGCGCGATCTGCCCGATTCGGAGTTGCCTCGTTTCCCCATGTCTGTGGTCTGCCACTGCAATGACTGCCGCGCTGCCACCTCCCAGATAGGCGCCTCTGGAATGCCTACACACGCACCCACCGTCAGCCTCTCTGTGTCCAGTCCTGGATCCGATGGCGACGACACACGAACTTGGACGCCGTGGCCTGAGATGAGTCTGTCGTTCTCGGCGGATAAGGTTGCGCCGCTGAAGAGATATGAATCCTCGCCCAGTCGATGGCGTTACTTTTGCGGCAACTGCGGTTCTCCTGTCGGATACGAAGTCGACCCTGCCAGCCTGCCAGCTGAACTGAACTGGCCTCATGTTGTGGTTATCTGGACGGGAGCTCTGGACCGCTCGATTCTAGAAAAGGATTGGGTTAAGCCTGATCATATCATGTTTACATCGCTTGGTATTCCGGTAGGTTGAGTGCAATTCATAACCACGGCCAGACCCGATACTAATTGTGCATTTAGTGGGTACGAAAACAGTTGAAAGAGGGCATCGAGGATGTTCAAGAACACCCTTTCATCTTTATCGATCAGCAGATGAACAAGGAAGCCATCGAAGCGATGCTACCGCTTGTGGGGGCGAGCGGGATAGATGTCAACATCACAATCTGGGAGTAAAGAATCATCATCTTTTCTGTGAGAATTCAAGGTCATTGTCAATCTATTTGATTAGGTCGATGAACCATCTTCGTGACCTACTGCTCTACCTACCCCCATTGACCCCCTCTTGGAAAGCTTGATGCTATTTCCTTTGCCACCTATACCGTAAATGCAGCTCTGAAATTCTTGGTTCTCTATTACAAACTCGCTTTCCATCCATCTCGCCTTTGTCTCCGGAATGCATATCGGAGAAATTGCTCGATAACCACCTTGGAAATTGTCGCAGCACTGCTGCTACGATTCGTCCGGCGACGTCTGGCATCCGCAGAGTGAACAAGCTAGTCCGCTGGATCAGGCTCTCGATCGATATTCTCTTGCAAAAGTAGCGGCCAGTTTGGCAGAGCATCACCGATATCCATTGTTTCGTCTTCAGAGGCTACTTCCCATCCGTAGTGGTGAGCCAGTAGATCCCAGTTTTGACGCTCCTCGACCATCTTCTGAATGTCCCAGATGTCCCCCGGATGAAAGTTGCAGTGAAGGATTGAAGTTCCATTAACCAAATGTGTTATAGCTTCTTTAAACCTGTTCTGGCCGAACTTGATACGCGATATCCAGAACGCCTCGTCGGCGGGAATCTGTGCCTCTATTAAATCGGCGTAGGGTTCGAAGGCCGATGCCCAAGCCAAGTTTCTGTGAACAGCCCTTTCGAAGATTTCGGTGGTGGTTTCGGGGGCAGGATTGCCATCTAGGACCAGGGTAAAGGATTCCGGAGGCATACCGGCATCTAATACGGCAATTCCGTCGATAAGCCATTCTGCGATCAGTTTGGGTAGTTTGGAGATGTATATCACACCATCCTGGTCTGACCATGTCCGAGCAGACAACATTGTCCCATCAACCTGTTCTTTTTGGAAAACATTTCCCCACAAACTGATACGCCGCTCGATGCGAAGCCGCTGGTTCTCCTTGCAGAACGGAACCAGACCTAGTGCATGGATCTCTGGATTTCCCACCGCCAAGTGATCTTCATCTAGCACAAGGTTTCGTAGTACAAGGCGCTTCTCGGCTGAAAGATGGTTGAGAAATCGGATGGCCGCCGCAGTTGCTGAGAATCGGTGCTTGTCGCGATAGCGTGCCCCATCTTCGGGTCTGAGATCCGGTTCAATGTAGTCGCTGTGCCATCCGCGTACAATGTGCCATACTTTTTCATCCTGTAGCTGGTTCCCCACCCTCTCTAGGTCTGACGATGAAGGCATAGCCCATGGTTCAAAGCTGAGTTGAAGAAGCTCTTCAAGTGACCGGGTACGAGCAGGTAAAAAGGTGAGAGGGCCCCAACCGGGCGTCGGAACCATCCTGGAGAACAATCTGGAAAATCTTCGCTTCTGGGTTGGCGCCACAAGACTCAAGCTAAATCTGACGGCCTCTCGGACGCTGGAAAGAGTGTCGTGGCCCTCAAACACCCATGACGGTTGGCCCCACCTACCCACGACAACAACTTCGTTCCACCCCTCGCGTGTAATCATGTCCTTCAAGACTAACGAGTCCCTGGGCCGACGCGTAAGTCGTTTCCAAATGTGCTGGGATATAGAGATTTGACGTAGCCTCGCTGAGAATCGAGGAAACTTGGAATCGATTTTGGCCCACATGTCAGGGGTCATGAACGGCACAAGGCGAAGCAAGATATCAGCCTGGATCAAGTGATGGAGGGTGGAGAGATATTCGAAGCGGCCAGCCAGTGCGCTCAACTCGGGAGTGTACACGGTCGAGAATGAAATAGTATTGATCATCAAAGGGACGTCTTTGGCTTCGACGGCGATGAGTCGGCATGTGTACATCAAGCTGAGGTCTATAGGCCGCCCATCAGACGTGGTAAGTTTCCCGTTTGCGTTGGCCACGTAGCCACCTTCAAGTTTGAAGTAGTCATGGTAGATCTGCTCTCGGAGCTCGTAGGGGAGGCTGAAGAGGGTCACCGGAGGAGCCATTGCGTTTGATACTGCAACCTGCGAGAACTTGTCTGACACGTCGCCGCTGGGGGTCGATTGAGATCGTGTTGCTTCTGTTTCAAGTCTGGGATAGCGGACTTGGTGACGAGATTGAAACAAAAGTGTTGATGGCAGGATGGAGAATGGGGATGTGGATGGTTTTATAGACACGTGAGGCAATGTTAAATTGTATATTTTTGACTTTTCAGCACAGGCAAAAAACAGCCGACACAAATCTTGTGCTCCAATCCTCAATGTCCATGAAACGTACTGCCTGATTTCTTGTCTTGTGAGGTTATAGCTAATCCGTTTATAGCGCCAACCCGCGAGTTATAAATGCTGATTATTGCCAGGGTACACGAGGACTTTCCTCCATGCTTAAAACTAGTGATGGCGGGAACCATGGGTAGAGATGTTCCCATTCTTGTTGCAAACCACCGCGATCACGGTGTGACTCATTATCCGAAGAAGGGGCAAACTTTACAGGTGCAGAGTAGCAGGGTCATCATCTTCTCATGCAGCGACGGCCTGGTCGCTCTGACGCTTCTCCACCCATGTTACTTTGAAAGAGAAATGCAGAATCACACTCTAAGTCTTTTAAAAAGATGGCGAACGCGGACGTGCAGTTTATACTCTTATCGCTTCACCAACGGGAGGCTAGGTCCACTTCACTCCGCCTTGCCTGTCATTGTATCGAATCTCTTGAAAGAATATAGACAAGAAGTTATTTATTTCAGATTCATTACCTCAACTGTTGAAAATTTCTTTTATCCTACGTGGTAGGCATGGAGCGTGCACGTGTTCACCGCGATAGAACATTTTCACAGTGGTATTATTTATCTCGGAATTTGACAAGACCATCTGCACTATCTATTCTGAGTTTGCAGACTTTACGGCTATTCACCCCCGCCTGAACATGTCAAGCAGGCTGCGCTTCTGCTTCTTCTTCTCGGGGGGATACACGACAATTCGGTCGAGATCGGCACCCTTGTAATCGACTCCGTTGTATAGTCCACCGACAGTAATGGTGTTCTTTCCCTTCTTGAGCGGCAGGAGCAGAGGTGTGGAGAGAATGATGCCCTTGTGAGTGTCCTTCTGGTAGAGCGTGTGCACATTGTCCGTGTCGCCGTTGACGACGACGCTGCTGATGCGGCGAATCTGCCAGGTGCCGTTGATGCGGTCGGGTGAGCCCATGGGTTGGTCACCGAAGCCCATATCATCAATATCTGGGAGGAGTTTCTGTCAGAACACTGCTCTACATTAAGGATGTGGGTTGACTTACTCTGATGGTAGAATGAGACCCATTGGTCCTGGCCCTGTCCGTTGACGGTAAAGGTAGCGGTGCTGTCGTTGCCGTAGATGCCCGTAGCAATGACATGATCACTACCAAAGGTCTTTGCACCAGTCAGCGACAAATCTTTGTATCCTGTCGAGTCTAACTTACGGCTTCTTGGAGATGGGCACCTCCAGCCAGCTTCGCATTTTTGGATACGTATGTCTTTCCTTCAATGGGCTTCCATTCTCCAGTTTTGCTTTCCAGCCATTAGCACATACAAAATTTCTGTGTTTGCTAGTCCGGGGGTCTCTTACACATTAAGGTCGTAAATGTCATGCCATACGACCTCCAGGCTCTTGTCAGCCTCGTTAATCTCGATGGGAAGCCAGACGTTGCGGCTCTCCCAAAGTGACCGCAGGTCCCACTAAGACTAGTTAGCACGTTGGTTTCAGTGTAGGGCTCTAGGAATGACGGACCTGATCGGCCATGTACAGATATGTGGTCTTCTTTGTACCCTTGATCCTCCAAGAAAAGCCAGATTGGGTGCTGAAAGTTCGAGTGTAGGCAGGGGAGACGAAGAAGGGCTGAGACCAGGGACCCTCGAGTTTGTCGGCGCGCATAGCCACGACGTCTACACGTGTTAGAAGGCCGCTATCCATATGAGGGTGGTGATTGCTCACTGTTAGGGCGGTAGCCGGTCTTGTGGCTCATCAATGCCCAGTAGCTCTTCTCGGTTTGAATGATGGTAGGAGCCTCAAAGTCGTACTTGTTGAAGCGGAAGGTGACCTCTTCAACATCCGTGAGGTTCTTGTTGAACTTGCTCACGTACACATCGCGGCCCTCAACGCGGTCTCCGTTGGAGTAGAGAGCGTAGGACTCGCCCGACTTGTAATCGGTAAAGGCGCCAAAATCCTGTGACCAGTTCCCGAGCGGAGCGGTGGCGTGGCTGAATTTGTAAGGTCCCGCGATGTTGTCGGAGGTAGCAAGGCCCTGGAGCAGCAAGCTGTATTTACTATCATCGGCGTGCCACCACATCTGGCAAATGTTAGCATCGCGGCTGATCTGTAGGAGGTCAAGGTAGACGTACGTGGTACTTGCCGGTTTCCTCGCTGTAGAGAACCTTGGGTCGCTGGATGACGCTCTCGGGCGAGATGTACTCGTGGCCCTCCACAGGCGCTATATCACTTTAGCAAATCCCATCTTTGCAAGAGCTACGGGCATCAGACATACTCAGAGCAAGACCATGCGATTTCCAGGTGGCCAAATCATCTGAGCTGTAAACAGAGATGCCGCCACCCTCCTCCTGACCTTGAGTCTTGTGCTCTCCAAACCAGTAGAACCTTCCACTCTCCTGGTCGACGCAGAGTCCTCCTGCGTGGGCGTTGAAGATCTCGCCGTCAGTATCGCGCCAGCGAGCGCCGGGAACAATCCACTTGGCGCTCGCGCATGCGGCGAGCATCAGCGCACTCAAGATCTTGCCCGTCATTTTGGCAATGGATGACAATTGACTGGATGGTGCACAAAAACGAGGTCCTAATATTATGGGGCAGCTTCCTCTTTATAGAAGCTGCTTCGGCCCATGTTGCCCCGATGCTGGAGATGGCCAGGGCTCTCAGATTGGCAGTACCTCCGCACGTCTAATTGGCAGCAACTGTGCGTTGGTTGAATGACAGCGCCAAGGCCGGGGCTCTTGGACCTTAAAAGCATGATGCAGGCGGGGGTTGGACGGATAAATAACAATTCACCAACGATGCGTGGTGTGTTCCTGGGATATTGCGCCGATCCCCCGCCGGTTTGGGGGTGATGCGCTTCAATCAAGTCGTTCCGCCAAGTTCAACCCCACAGTCGATGGAGGGCTCCCGGGGGAATTAAGGTTAGTGAGAGCGTTAGCGGGGCAGGGGAGAGTACGGGGAACGCTAGGCCATCTGATGATCACGCTGACCTCTTGACGGGCCATGTTTGCCGGCGCTCGGGATTATTGCGTCCGATGGGGGCATTTGCTCATTTTCCTGGGCTTGTTGTGAGGAAGGAGCACCGCGGCTGCTCCCGGAGAACCACACGCAGGAACCCAATCAGGCAATTGTCCCAAAGAGGAAATGCTATGCTTGAAGACCAGTAAGCATGGTATTGCAAATATTCCCTCTCTCACCGACATCAGCATTGGGAATCATGATGTCATCACAGGTGCAATTGACCAGTCGTTGCTTGAGTCTCTGTGGGTGGGCGGAAAGCGCCCCCAGCAACAGAACAAATCCGCCAGGTAAATCGCCATCCGAATCTCAGGAAAAAATAGACGAAAAATAGCATCTCGAGTGAAAGTTGCCGGTTGAGAGTAAATATTCAGTTGTGCGGTCCACTGTCCTCGGGCCCGGAGAATTATTGTTACTGTATTCTTACCAGGCAAGGCATTTGGTAAGTGAACTTCTTTGCTGACATTTCTTCCTTTGGCGAATAAGCAAAATGCCGACCGCTCCGGGGAGACCAAGCACGGCTTGCCGCCCGTGCAAGAAGCAAAAGGTACTGACTAGAGGCGTTTGATCGGATCACTGTGATCCTTGCGCTAACTTGACCACAGGTCCGATGCTCTGGGGAGCGACCAACCTGCAGGCGGTGCATTAGGCTCAAGCATACATGCACCTACAGTAGCAGTCTGATCCGTTTGCGAAAAGACCCAAAGATCTTGCATAATGTTCCAGAGACTGCCCCTGCAGAACTGCCGTCGAATCAGCGATGGAGGGCATTGGTCAGTGCCCCGGGAGGGCAGGATAAGACCGCCTTAGAGCCACAACTCCCACTGAGCCGTCCAGATGAGACATCCTACCACGGAATACCCGCCTCTCTTGTTTCAACACTAGTTGAAGAATACTTTGATAATGTGTATCAATCTGATTTGTTGCTCCACAAACCACTGTTCTTGGAGTCACTTGCGGCCGGCACAGTCCCACCTCACGTTCTTCTAAGTATTTGTGCATGGGGAGCCAAGTACGTAAAATCTTACAGTTTGCTTACCACACTAACCTAGCTCTCCAAGTTTCTACCGAGATAAGGATGGAAAGGCCATTCTTAAAGACCAGGGCTACATGCTTCAATGGGCGAAGCAAGCGGGGAAACTGGTGTTCCAGGACGTCGAAAATCTCCAAGAGGACAACATCGTAACCTTTTGTAATCTTTCTCTGTTTTGGCACAGCCAAGGCTCATGGAGGATTAGCTATCTTCATAAAGGTACAGCTGCCGCCACTAAACATAGATCGAAGCTGATTATACTTAGGGAATGCCTGTCAACTCCTCCATATCATCGGTCTGGGTCCACAACGGCCGCCTCATACGGAGACATTGGGCTCGGAGATACGCAGAAGGCGCCTCTGGGCATGTTACTTGATGCATTGCTTCAGCTCAGAACGGCTATTTCAGTTTGATGCAATCGCTGACATTCGCAACCTTGGTTTACCATGGCCAAATAACGAATTTCAGGACGGTTTTCCGAGCTCTCCGCCAGCTTCCCTGAATTCAGAGGAAATTTGTGGTGGGATCTTTGCAGAACTCATACGAGGTTTAACTCTTTGGTAAATAATATCGGATGTTATGAGGCAACCAGAGGCTGATTTTTGCAGGTGTTTGGTGGTTTCTGTCGTCAAGTCCACCGAATCTGGTCTTGATGGTAGGATCCGTGATATTCTCATCCTAGAGAACCAAATATCGGCCTGGTGGCAGAGAGTACTACCTAGTTTCAAGTTGAGCCCATCCAATGTCAGACATGTTGAGCACAGGCAGCTACCAAAAGTGTTGCTAACCAACCTCGTTTATCATCAATGCCTCTGCTCTCTGCATGCCTCCATCGTGCCTCTGTTCTGCTGGGGCACCAGCGATAATAGTTGGCTCGCAGCCAGACAGCTATCTGCCCAGGCGGCATTTGAACATGCTTGTGAAGTATCGGCAATATTCAGCGCGATTTTGTCAATTGAGGAGCCACTCAATGCTATGCCAAGTTTCGTGGCATATGCCGCATATTGTGGCTGCGCGATCCAAATACCATTCCTATGGTGCACCGATTTGACGGTCAGAGACCGGGCGCAAGCCAATATTGGTGCGAACGTTAGGATGATCCAGATGATGAGTTCTTACTGGAAGCTTGCTTCACTTCTGGTAGAATTACCTGAGGTCCATTCACCGTAACTACTGCTAATGACAAGGACAGCAAATCTACGTTCACTGCATGTACGACATTCACCGACAAAATCCTCCAAAGATCGAGAACGAGCCAAGGTATACCGATATTTCCGAGTTCATCAACTTCAAGGTCGACACTTCTCTTGCTCGATCTTCCATTTTGGAGTTTACCGGCATATTAAGGTCCCGCGAGGGCGGGTATGTCAAACCCGGTGAGGAGAGTGAGGTTCTAACTCCAAATGCAAGTGGGTATAACAAGGTGGGTGACTTGATGAACCTGTACCGATTGAACGTAATGATAACGGGGCATATATAGAGTGGGAACGGAGTCGGCACAACTCAACGTTTGTTCTCGGATTCGGTTTTAACGGATATTTGCGACGTCCCGGATCCGTCAGAAACCGGATTTGATGTTGGGGCACCGATTTCCAATCATGGAGCATCAGGTCAAGAAACGACGCCACTCGAGCCTCGGCACCGAGACGGAGTTCAGGCCACTGGACCCCTCACCAGCGATTGGCCAACCCTCGATGTGTTCAGCTCACTTTTTGACGCGGACATGGCCGGTTTCCTCCCCGAGGACCCTGGCCTGGATCTGTCGGTTTTGGAATCAGACTTGTTGAATTGGGATTTTCTCACGGATGACGCATGAAACACGTCTGGTCTTTGGAATCCAATGTTCAAGACTGGACGTTTGCCGGATCGGCAAATGACTGATTGGCTAGGAGTCAGGTGTGGGACCGGCAAACATTTCGGAGAACCCCTCCCTTCAAAGAACGACCGTTTCAACCGTCGGGCTATAAGTAATGGGAGATCCTCCTTCATCTCCTGGGGCTACTTGATCGTATTCAACAAAGGCGCTTATACTTGAACATCTATCCATCGCCCTTGGACCCGGCTATACCCTTCTCAATCATGACTATCCTCATTCACCACCTCCACGTGTCTCAATCGGAGCGTATTCCATGGCTCTGCGAGGAGCTCGGCCTCGAATATGAGCTCAAAACCTACACCCGGGCTCCATTGCTAGCACCGCCAGAGTATAAGGCTCTGCACCCCATGGGCGCAGCTCCTGTTATCCAGGACGGCGACCTCACTCTGGCCGAGAGCGGGGCGTGCATCGAATACCTCTCTCACAAGTACGCCAATGGCAAGCTGTTTCTGCCCCCAACGGACCCGAACTACGCAGACTTTTTGTACTGGTGGCATTGGGTTAATGGAACCTTTCAACCTGGTCTGGGTCGTGCCATGAGCGCACGTTCGGCCGGGTTGAGTGACGATAACCCGCTTGTGAAGCTTTCGAATACCAAATTCCAAGGCTCTCTTAAGTATTTGGACGAAAGACTCAGCGGGAATGAATGGTTGGCGGGTGAACAGTTCACAGTGGCAGATGTGATGGTGGTGTTTTCGCTCTCAACGATGCGCTACTTTTACTCCTACAGCTTGGGGGAATATCCTAACATTCTCAGCTACCTCCAGCGCGTGGGTGGCCGAGAGGCGTATCAGAAGGCAATGAGCAGGTCTGACCCCGGCATGGAATTAGGATTGGGAGCTCAGCCACCGAAGAGCCATTTCAAGCTATGAGGAAAACGCGGAAGAGCAGGTTTCAGGATAGATTATTTTGTCAAGGATCAGTCGTTGTACCCGTCATCAGCCAGCGAGGAACCTGAATCTCAGCTCAGATGATTCTTTTATTGGTCAACACCTAGACTCTATGTAGCACAGAAAGATTCGTCTGCCTACCTGCCTACCTAGTTGTACTGAAGATAAGATTACGCGTGCAAGGCAGCGGGAGGTCTTAGTTTTTAGGCCATCCCAGTGTTGACAACTCCGTTACTAGCTAGGGCCCAGAGAGTCCTAAGATACAATCGTCTCCGTCGAAAGGTGCCGCATGGCCATTACTATGCCATTGCCTGACGCTACATCACTAGAGGGCCGCTGGCAAAGACATTTATTTGAGTCGCAGCTATTAGGATCGGCTACATAATAGACCATTTCCAGCGCAAATCAGTGCTATCGTGTTTCTACCGTAGTCGTTCCCCATCCGCCGCGTAGACATTCCGTTCAATAAACGCAATGATTATTGTCTTCTCATTGACTCAGCAAGGCTACTTGAGACTGCGCGTGATGCTACGGCAGCCACATGTGTGACATGCACACCTCAGCCACGACCGGTGACAGCCATTTCTGTGGCGTGCAAGCTCTCATGAACTACTCGGTGGGATCATGCATACACGAACCAGTGCCCTGATGAGCTTCTAGGGTATCCCAACCCATTGGAGTGGTGGCTTCCATCCATCGGCCTCGCTTAGGATTTGGATCATGGGACGTGCGGAGAAAACGTGAAGCAGAGTTTGCCATGCTGTGTTACGTGACACGAAGAGCGGGCGGCCTTGCTGCTGAGGCTGCATCATGGCCAATGGGTGATTTTTAGACTCGTGGTCTCAAACTTTGACTTGGCGAAATACGAGGTCCCCTGGCCATTGTTTCCCGTAAGGTCTTTTTCTGAGTCTTGGTCAGAATGCCTCAAAGAGCTTCAAAAAAAGAGCTTCAAACGGCGGGCTGCTTCGCAAAAATTATTGCATCATCGACTATTGGAGTCATGATGGTAAAAGTTTGAAAATTTAAGACGGGCGCTAATGCGTGGCATCTGACAGGTGTGGCTTTCTGGAAGGGCTCGTCGTCGCCATCTGTTTGTCATTGGAGAAATGCGAAGCCACAAGAACCTAATCTCAGCCATCATCTCTAAAAATCAGCGACGCCTGTAGAAACCATCGTTGAGATGCTGTTGAGGCTCATGAAATGACGTCCCCGCCACGCAAGGGTATGGCCGACGATGTCTAGGCGCCAAGGCGGGCGGCATCTGGATCATGCGGCTCCAGATTCCGGTAGCGCGGCTTGCAGCTTGGCATTTGCAAGGAAGGTGATGCAACGACTAGTCAGTCCGATCCAAGTCTCGGATAGGCCCGAACTGCAATTAAGAGAAGGCTTGCGGTTGGGCGCGTGTTTAAATCATGGGATTGAGACTAATTCTCGGTCCGTTGGAGTGATCGCTCCGTCGCGATTCATTGCCTTTATGCAAGGCGCAAACACCTGTTCCTTTTTGTGTTTTTAATGCGAAGGATGTTACTGGTTTCGTCGGTTTAATGCACCAAGGATTGGTTAGTGCAGATGCCTAAAGTCAATTGATTGCAGGCCGAGCTTACGCTGTGTTGGGCCTAATCTCTTGCCGAGCGTTGATCAGTAAGACGAGGCTGGGATGGGCGCTGTTATTCGTTATCTGGGTGATGACGAGTTGCCGGGCGGGCAACAAAAGGACCTCTGCGGGGAAGACGGCCAATTATACTTCCCGCAAACAATCTATACACGACAAAAGGGTTGGAGAAGGGCTGGAATAGGAAGGTAGCCTGGTCTGGGCAGTAAAATATATATGAGACTCAGAGGCGGGAACTTTTGTCCCCACACTGTGCCTCTTCAGGCAGTTCTCGGCCGGGGTTACAAAGTGCCTCTGGCCGTGTGCCGACTTTGCCGGGCGTGCTCCTCCAAGAAAAAGTGGTCCATCATGAGATCTTCGTCCATCCCAGCGTGCCGTTGATCCGTTCGCTTGACGTTTGTGACATCAGCGAGCAGATGACGCGAGGGACAAAAGTATGAGTGAAGCATTGCTTATCGAGCTGTTGGCCCTATAGACTGCAGCTATAAAACCCCCCAGCGCCTGCACTTGCAATCTTGTCACAAGCACGCTGCCATAGCACTGTTTTTCGCCATGCGGTTCAGCTTGATCGGCGCTCTCCTGGCCTTCGGGACCCTGTCCCAGGCAGCCTTCAACAAGGGTGCGCTCAATGCCTTCAGTCGCGAGCACCCGCGACGGTACGACCAGAAGAGAGCTCCGGCTCCCCCGGCGAAGCCTGCGCTCGACAGGAGGGCCAAGTCCAAGTTCCTCAACAAGAATTCGGAAAAGTTTGTCGTCAATGGCTCTGCCATTCCCGAGGTGGCCTTTGACATTGGCGAGTCGTATGCCGGCTTGCTGCCCATCTCTCAGGACCCTGATGAGTCGCGGGAGCTCTACTTTTGGTTCTTCCCCAGCACCAACCCCGATGCTGGCAAGGAGGTTGTTATTTGGTAATTGACTCGGACATTATGAATTGATTTATTTGCTAATCATGTTCAAGGCTCAATGGTGGACCCGGCTGCAGCTCTCTCAGCGGCATGTTGACCGAGAATGGTCCTTTCCTCTGGCAAGAGGGCACTCTTGCTCCCACACCAAACTCGTACAGCTGGACAAACTTGTAAGCCGAAACAATTCCCCGCATCTGGGCCACCAATTGACTTTGAAAAAAGGACAAACGTTATCTGGATTGAGCAGCCCGTCGGCGTCGGCTTCAGCAAGGGCAAGCCCAACATCACCAACGAGGTGGAGCTCGGCCTCGAGTTTATCGGCTTCTGGCGAAACTTTATCGAGACCTTTGAGCTCGAGGGCGCGACGACGTACATTACCGGAGAATCCTACGCTGGCTTTTACGTGCCGTACATTGCCGACGCGTTCATCACGGCCGAGGATGACAAGTACTACAAGCTGGGCGGTGTCGCCATCAACGACCCCATCATTGGAGACGGCACTCTGCAGCAGCAAGCCGTCATCTTCCCTTACATTGAGTACTGGCAGAATCTCTTCAACTTCAACGAGACGTACCTGAATGCCCTGCGCTGGACTCATGAGCACTGCAACTTCTCCAGCTACCTCGATACGTACGGAACTTTCCCTCCTCCCAAGGGCCCGTTCCCCGTTCTTCCTGATCCCTACCAGGATCCTTCTGGCAACTACACCTGCGACATCTTTGACTGGGCTTATGCCGGTGCCCTCGATGCTAACCCTTGCTTCAACATTTACCACATCACCGACACGTGCCCCCATCTTTACTCGCAGATGGGCATTGTGAACCAGGTATGTTCCCAATCAGGATTTTGAATATTTTCCCCCAACTAACGTCACTTTAGGGCGACTACTCCCCTCCTGGCGCTAAAGTCTATTTCAACCGAACAGACGTCAAGGATGCCATTAACGCGCCACACGTCGACTGGTACCAGTGCACGCCAAACAACGTCTTTGGCGGTGGCGACCCCAAGTCCAACGCCAGCGATACTTCCCTGGCCCCCGCGCAAAACGACGTCCTCCGTCGCGTGATTGAGCACACCAACAACACCATCATCGGCGTTGGCCGTCTCGACTACATCCTGCCTCCCAACGGCACCCTCTTCGCCCTGCAGAACGCAACCTGGCACGGCAAGCAGGGCTTCCAGAAGTACCCCCAGGACAAGGAATTCTACGTTCCTTTCCACCCTGAGTACAACGGCGGAAGACTCAGCGAGTCTGGAATTGTTGGACAGTGGGGTTATGAGCGTGGCCTGACTTACTACGAGGTTCAGCTGGCTGGTCATGAGCTTCCTGGATATACTGCCGGAGCCGGTTACCGCGTGGTTGAGCTGCTGCTCGGAAGGATCAAGAACCTGGGCACCATCGAGAACTTTACCACACAGAAGGGTGACTTCCAGGGCAACAACACAGCCCACACTTCTCACGTCGTGAACCCACTGGGCTTTCCCTGGGGTCATGGATTCTGATAGACTAGCTGCTAGGGTGTTGCCTGCTTGATACAGGACGCTCCTATGCGGTTATAGGCATGATAGCAAGCATGACTTGAATGACAGTATATACAGCACAGTTGCGCTGAATGTTGATATGAGCCAATGCAGCGCTTCCGCGGTGATTGACTAGATCGCGTATCCATTAAGTTGAGGCCCAGTTAAATATGCATGGCCGACACATACCCAGCGAACGGGTCTCTAATGACACAACATCTTTCCTCTCATGTCGTTTCTAGATATCTAGGCATAGGATCATCTGTTAATAAACAACCCGATGGGGGGCATACAATAAAAGCTTTTGGGAATTGACCTGCTTGTTACCTAAGTTCTTTGCTTCTCAATTAATTAGAGTATCATAATCATCGCTGAACAGTTGTCACAGAGGTTGTCGAGTTGTTCCTAAGCACTCATATGTCAATACAACCAAATCTAGGAAATGAGCACATCTACATGGCGAACTAGGTACTGTACGAGCCTTTTGCACACTAGGTTAATTGAACATTGTCTTCAGCCGCCTCAGAATGCATCCGACGACCCATTGACAGTACGACCGTAGCTGCTTAATTACACCCGGTTTAGATTCTTTCCAATTTTCCACGCCTTGAGCGGGCAGATCACTACTGCTAAATGTAGCCCAGGCTGCCGCAATCTCATCTTCACTATTGCTTCGAAGCCAAAAGTTCATACCAGGATCAAAAAGCTCAGAAAATCTCGACTGCGTTGTAGCCGAATTTGTGCCCCTTTGTTCGGCTTCCAGGGAACCCCCAACGACTGGCGTACGTAAAAGTTCTCCTTGACTTCGGTCTTTGATGAGTCTTCCCGGGTTGTCGACTAGATGAGCCGTTTTAGGAGACATTAGTGATAAGGGTTGTGATCGTAATGTCCATGGGTCAGCCTGCGTATCTGGGTCTATAGGGGACTCATCGAGGAATTCTCTGAGAGGCCAAGGATCACGTGTTGCAGAGTAGGGATTTCGGGCTCCAAACTCAGCCTCTAGGTCCAAAGATCCAGCACACTTTTGGATGTAATCTGGATCAAATAGACACGTGCGCGAGGGAGGTCCTAAGCCTTGTGCAATAGATTCCCTCTCTTTAGGCTGGTCTCCTCCGTCCTGGACCATTATGGCGTTGAGCAGAGATTCTGCAAGTCTGATTTGATCACCAGCTGTATAAAGCACTTGCTACCACCTGACGCACTTTTGTTATCCTGTTTAGCCAACACCTAATATGAGGTTGTCTGAGCACTCACAATTCTGTTCTAGCCATCTAGGTTTATAGCAATCTCGGGCTTGGCCTCTTCCCTAGTGATTTCAAGTAGGAAGAAGAAAGCTACTACCGAGAAGTTAAGTATAAAAAGTAGTAGTTGCTAAAGCAGTATTGAACGTACTCATTTTCGCCAGGCCGGTGGCGACTACGGCTCCTGGGAAGCTCTTCACCTGGTCAAACAATCGGGCAGGTCTCGTGTTGGGAGAGGTGGACGCGATGAGCCACCTCTAAATACAGGTTACATTGTTAGTTATACATTTTGTTGACGTATCGCCTCCGTAGACATGTAGCCAACATGTGCCTCGACTCTAGCTTCGTCCTCTACCTCTGTTAATCCCTGATGAAGTTTGTTGACCAATCGAAGACTGTTATGCAGGCCATTCTGAGGGATTGGCTGCTACTAGAATCAATGTACCTTCTAAATAGAGACTAGACATGCATGATACCCCTGACAGGCTGATCGGTGTCGTACGACAGATAGTTTAGGGAGGGTACAGGCTAACGGCTGCAGTACCTGCACAGCTCCACTGCTGGTCCAAACCGTCTTGGTGGTGGTCCTCGCTAAGAGATTTATACGACTGGTAAACGATGCAAAAAGTCTAATCATCAAGTGCAGAAAGTGTTGAAAGATGTGGTATCCGTTCTGTCAAATTTCCAGCTAATACTTTGCCCAAGATTTCAATTTGAACTTGCAGGATTGTTGAGCAATCAGTCGGAAACGGATGGCCCAGTGCCAAGTCCGGCCCCGCAGGTCGAGGCGTCCTCTTCGATAGCCCTCGCAGCGCAAAAGTGCCCGAGATATGTCCTCGTATTACGGCACTCAGTCGATGCCCACGCCCACACCAGCTGAACAAGCTGAGTCGTCGGCCCCCCCCGTATTTTTAAGGCCTGACCACTGTTGTCATGTTGAGTGTGAGTAATTTATGCTGTCCGCGATTACAGCTGAAACTTATTTCAGTAAGGTTACCTTTTTAGTTTAGTATGCCATGAAGAAAAAAGCCTTGAGTCAGAAAGAACAGGTAGAGTGTTACAGAGGATCCTCCACTGAAAGTTTTGCCGCCAAACGTGGTAGGACTTAGATAGTTCAAGATACTCATCTCATTACAGCAATGTGACGGCTGGGCACATCTCACCATTGATGGCCGCGCCAAGTTTATGCCATACTTTTCGCAACTAAAGATCGTCATCTAAATAGACTGACGACGGCGCAGTTCACAGTCGGCCGCCAAAGACGATGTACACAAAGACAACCATATAGTGGCAGTTCCATAGTCACATGTTCACTAAATACAATCAAATTGTATCCATGAAAAAAGGGCTAACTCTCATGGCTGGTGTACTACAAAATGAGACATTGAGAGGAATGAAAGAAAATTATCGACGTTCCTGCCAACATAAATCCAACGAGAGTTATGGAAATCGTGGGCACTGCACCTTCCACCATCTCTCCCTCGTCCCCGCGAGAACAAGGGAAAGCGACAACAAAAATGTAGGTATCTATCTCCTAGGGCTTCTTGACCCACTTCGACAGAAAATATACGATATACTCAATGAGTATCGACCTTGAAAACTGCCCCAATTGATCTGCCATCCACCACTGACGAACCTGTGACATACAAGCTGCGTGACCTTGGCGTGCTGGGTGCGACAGCGACCGAAGAGCCCTCTCCTAGCTCTGTAGAGTTTATGATGACGGTGCTGGTTTGAGCCAGGATATCGACCTCGACTATCACATTCTGGGAATTCAGAGCGACCCACGCTCGCTTTCCGTCATGGGACAGCGCAAAGTCGTCGGCATACGGCAGGGTACCATTTATGATGACTTCGGGTGGTCCATCGGCTCGTCCCGTCGACGTAGAGATCGGAACTTTTGCGAAGAGAGCGCGGACCTGGTTGACGTAGAATATATGCTGATCATATGTGCGTATTCCGTTGACAGCTACAAGCCTCTCTGGGCGACCAGCGGTTGTTTCGTCTTCAAGCACTGTCTCGTATTTCTTGTTGCGGACGTTGAGCAACAGAATGCGTCCCAGTGCCGAGTCGGATAAGAGGAGATGGGAGTCGTCCTCGGCCGACAGACGAGTCATGCCATTCAAGAGGCCAGCCAACGGAATTTTGGTGACCAATGATACTCTGGCGGACTTTGTGACGGCGCCATACTCAGTGATCTCAACGTCTCGCAAATCAACCTTCCAGACAGCATTTGTGCCGATTGCAATGGGGTCCGGGCCGGTGACATTTGCGGCAACAACGTAGAATACGTTCTTTTCCAGCTCCGTGATCCCGGACAGGCTTGTTGCGTCGGGGATAGTAGCAACACGGCCCACGAGGCCTCCTTCAGAAGCCACAAGGTGAAGGGAGGGAGAGGTTGATGATGTCACCACAATTTCGCCATTATGGCGCACAGCCAAATTCTCGAGGTTCTGCACACTTGGGATCGATGCGAAAATGTCCAGCGTGGCGTTTTGTGATGGCTGATGAGGTTGTCTGTCTATAAATGCGGATGATTTTGACAAGACAGTGGCCAGCGCAATCAACGTCGAGGAGCGCATACTGAACAGTGAGTTGTCGAGCACGATAGAATATGGATGACAATGAGATATGAGGGCAAGATTTAGAATCTGGCTGTAATACCAAGCAGCATACAGTTGGGAAGCTTTATAGTAAGAAACACGACCCACGGCATTCTGGTAAATGCCATCTTATCCTCACGTTATGATGCCGGCCAGTCTTTCATCAAGAAGCATGACGATTGCGCCTATGAGGCGATGTGACGATCGTGGAGTCAAAAAGACTACGGGCCGATAGGCAAATACTGAGTTAGGCTCATTTGAAATGAATGGATAGTCAGACCACTCCGAGGGATATAGTTTGATCATCCAACAACGTGGCGATACATACGCGTATGGCCGGGGAGGTTGTATCCTAGGTAGGAGTGATTCGTTATATTCCGCTGCGCCCTATGGATACCAACGGTCATGCACTCAAAGAACGCCTTGAGTCGTATCAAGGACCGTGAATAGGCAAGTATGATGTGCCGCGTAATCTTCAAAGCCCATGAAGGTAAATTATGCTTATACAACTGGCACATATGTCGGGGCCATTCTCTACTAAAGAAGCTATCAACTCGAGGACTTTAGTCGAGGGCATACCATTTGATTCAAACCGTAAAATCTAGCTACAGCTGCACAAAACAAGGGCCCTCATAGGCAGCATTCTAAGATGTGAATATCTGCCTTGGTGTGAGAGACAGTTGAGTCCCTGTGGCAGCTTCCGCCGAGTTGATGCGGGTAATCTGGGAAGATGGCGTGTGCAGTGCATCAGCAGGAGCAACATCGGACGCTAATGCGAGATGCTGATATATGGGGCTCTGTGCCATAGTACCAATGACCAAAACAGATGGCACCAAGCACACTTACCGGACTCGCCGGTACTTGTCACGCCGACAGGCCCCTTCTGCGAACGGGCAGGGGTGCATCGGACGCTAATGCAAGATGCTGATGGTATGGATCTTTCGATGCCGAAGGGCTATGACATCAGTGTTGATCCGAGCAAGGTTGTCAAGATCGTAAGGTACCTCTTTATGGAAATCTAAGCCGGGGATAGAAAACTTCCATCTGAACGATTTCAGTGCTAAGAGAGGTGATCGTTCAGCGACGCGTGGCCCAGTCTCTAACCCACGTCCGCAATGAGAGAATCGACATATCCCACCATGTGCCGCATATTTAAGAGGCATCTAGCCACGACAAAGTACAAGCGGAAGAGCCTCATCACACTCACATATCCCATCAACATCCTCACATCTTTGTGTCGGTCCTCCCTATCTTCAACAACCTCCACACGGCGCAACATGTTTGGAAAAGCGGTTGTCGCATTCGGCGTCGCTCTAGCCGGCCAATTTACGTCAGCAAGCGCACAGAATCTGTCATTCAAGGCTGATAACTTTTACCGAAGCGATATCGTATCAGTCAAGCCCATCTCTTTCGAGACCCTCTATGAAACGCGTATAAAGGGCAACCTTTTTGTCCGTCATAACCTCAGCGACAGCGCCAGCCTCCCGGCTGTCGTTGTTGGCCATCCTATGGGCGCAGTCAAGGAGCAGAGCGCCAATTTGTACGCAACGAAGCTAGCTGAGCGTGGTTTCATCACCATCTCGCTTGATCTTCCCTTTTGGGGTGAGAGCGAGGGCAAGCCGCGCAATGGTGTTTCGCCAGATCTGTATTCCGAGGCCTATAGTGCCGCAGTGGATTATCTTGGCGAACTACACCTTGTGGACCGCGAGAAGATTGGTGCTCTTGGCATCTGCGGCAGTGGTGGATTTGTGATCAGCGCTGCAAAGCTAGACCCCCGTATCAAGGCTATCGCAACCTCGAGCATGTATGATATGGGCGCTGTGAACCGCAATGGACTACGAAAGTCACAAACCGTTGAGCAGCGGAAAGCGATCCTTGCTGATGCTGCTCAAAGGCGTTGGATCGAGCGCGAGGGCGGCGAGGTTCAATACTATGACGGTGTCCCACTCGAGCTTCCAGCCAACGCGAGTGCCGTCATCGTCGAATTCTACGATTACTATCGTACCTCGCGCGGTGAGGTCACGCCCAAGGGGGCATCGCGGGACCACACAACGATGCGTACCCTCACCACCAACGTCAAGTTCATGAACTTTTACCCGTTCAACGATATTGAAACTATCTCGCCACGCCCGCTTCTTTTTATCGCTGGTGACCGCGCCCACTCGCGCGAGTTCAGTGAGGATGCATACGCTCGCGCTGTCGAACCTAAGGAGCTGCACTGGGTACCTAACGCCAATCACGTCGATCTGTACGACCGTGTCGACCTTATTCCATTCGATAAAATCATCCAATTCTTCCAAACGAATCTCTTCACGAACGTCACCCGTTCTGGCACGTCCTAAGTCTCTATCCTAGACTTGCGAACATCCTCACCATTGTGACCAGTATCTATCTATTAGATAGACATACATTTCTTTCTGACCGATATGATGCGCCGCCTCGGTGCTTGGACTTTGTCAGGTTGCTAGGCAGTGTCGTGGGATTGCTGTTTAGTGCTTTACAGAACTATAACGCTATAGTATCAAACATCATATTCTTTACTCCTAGAATCGAAGCCTCCCATATAGATATCTAGTCTTTTCTCTGCTACTCTTGTGAATTAAATGTAATTCTATGCCTTTCTTCATGACTACCTTTACTTGCCTCGCTAAACGCACTGCTAGCTTTTCTTGTTTCCTTGTTTGCCCCCATTTCGATGTCTAGCATCAATTTGGCGTGTCTCGATTACAGCCATCGTCACATCGGGTTCACTGGTGGGTTCCAGTTGCTACTCTTGATGTGTAGAAGTGACAAAGAGAAAAGCACTACGCATGGAATGAATTCACAGGACGGAAAGGTGGCTTATTTACTTTTCATATATCATTATGCATAGTGGACTTTTCCACTTGGATACTAGAGATCGTCGTTAACGAGATCATTCTCGATAACAGCTGGCTGACTCCAAACAACCATATGTGAAGAGCCAGACTTAGGTGGAGATGGCTCGCCTGCAAGCCGAATTTTGCGGTAACTGGAATCCAGCAACACGTGGTATCGGTCGTCATCCAAGGCGAAGACACCCTCAAACAGAAATGGTCGAAGTGGGTCGACCATGATTCGTGTCCAGCCTGCTTTCCGCCAGCTACGACTCTCACTATCAAAGAGAAAGGCATCTCCTGTGAATAGTAATATGGGATTCTTCGGGATATCATTGAAATCGTCGGACTTGTCCACGTCGAGATGTTGAGCATCGGCATCGGAATTCGCGTCGTGGGAACTTGGCTTTAGGCCAAACCGTATCCGCTTGACGTCATGAGAAAGCCTAAAGTCGAGCTGAAAGCGCGATAGAGTCTCCAATGTCCATGGATCAACCGAGAATTGTAGGTCTTGGATGGTCGTGATTTGACGGATATTTGTCCTTTGCGTCGCGAGCGCTATATTGTTGGATAAACGTCAGTGTCCTGTAGTTTCTTCGGCCTCCTCAGCAGGAATGCTTACGTCGACATTGAACCTGGATGACAGCAATTGTGACAAAGGAGATGCAAATCTCTAGCCACTTCATGATGATGGAGGGTTCTCGACACCAGCAAGTGGAGGTTGTGCGTTTTGGGGCTGATTGTTGTCGAGAAATATGGAAGCGAAGCAAGTGTTTGTCTTGTGTCAAGTTGAGTCCATTCGTCGCGAGCGGTGGTTCCGGATGGGATGGGCCCTAAATATCAGAGAGCAGCCACCCTTGCTTGCGTCACCGCCAAGAGGTGGGTGAGACACGTAACGTTTGTATTGAGTGTCAGCCACCCCAGCTCCATTCCTCGGCTAAGGAATGGTAAACACGCCAAGCCTTGTCGATTTTTCCAGTCTTTACGGTAGTTACGCAATGATTCATTCCGTTTCACATCACACTTGCACGTTTGCCCCTCTCATTCACCCTTGGGTCGCGTTGTTTGGGCCACGTCAAAGACATCACCAGGGAGGAAACGCTTGGACCGTGTTAAGTTAGGGAGGCTAAGCCACCAACAGGGCCGGGCCCACTGTCAGCAGGTTGCATTAGCGTACCGAGTCTATCTTGAGCCTCTTAGTTTAACGGTAACTTCTCTTGCCGGAGGCAGAGAGGCTGACTACAATACCAAAAAAATACGGTTTTTACTCTTCAGTAGTTCCTCAATAATCCCAATACTATATCACATTTAACCTAACAAAATTCTTAAACGTAAGACGACTCTTACGTCCAAAGGGGCCACTTTTCCTCTTCTCAAGAAGGTAAAAAGGGCTGCCACCTTAAGCCTCTTAAGCTTTGGGCCTGCTATAAAACCCCTTGCATCAACCAAGTAACATGCAGAAGCTTACTTTAGGATTGATTATTAAAAAGGTAGTGGGACAGTATTTTAATTATTCAACTCGACATCCGGCAGTGGACAAAAGACTAAGTATAAAAGTGCGTCTCAACTTTGAAATGCGCAGAGAGTGGCATGCATGGAAATCTTTAGAATAGAAATTGTAAAGTTTTGACAAAGTCGTGGTGACTCAAACCTGGCTATTTAAATGTACTCCTAACTTGCAAATTCCCCTCTCGCTTTCTGTTTTTTCATCATTTACATCATTCATCAAGCTTCACTTCACACTCTTGCTATGATCCAGATTGCTACCCACTTTACTACCATCGCATCAAGATATCGATGCCGATTTTCATCACCAAGCAAGACATCTAGTCAAGCTAGAAAAAATCACCTACACATCTTCAAGATGCTTCCACCATCGCTTGTACCCATCTACCAGCAGTACAAGGCCGACACCAACTCGGTGGCGTCCTGGCTGGTTTCCACAGCCAAGGCCTGCGGATACCCTACCAACCTCCTCTCTCCTATCCCCGGTAGAACAAGCCACTTCAATAGAAATATCAATAGAAATATGGATCAACCATGGAGAAGAAACATTTCCGCCTCGGTCAAGCAAATCAACGCGGACAATCAAATGAAGATTCCCGGGCGCATCCTTGACATCAAAGATTACATTCCTCTGGCAAGATTCATCCGCGACTCCTCCAAGACACGTAGCTCCCCTCCTCCTTCCTTCAACGAGGCCATCAATCGAGCCATCTGCCTGAGGTCCGGCTTCGGGTCTCAATTGGTTCAGCTGGGTTGTCAACCAGACGCCTCAGCAGATGCTTCCCATGCCTACTTTGTTGGCGTCCTGGAACAAGTACGGGACATCATGAGGCCTAACCTTAAATCCGAGGCTCCCAAGTGTATCGGAAGCTTGTCCAATCGTTTCAGTGCTTTGGCCGTTGAATAGTCGCATCTCCGACGAAGTTCTCGGCATCTCACGGAGTCCGGTATTACCTATGCACCTAACACATCTACCCCAGAAAGGTCAAGAGACATACCCCGCGTTATATAAACAAACGTTGGGAGTCGCTTCCATGAAAGATTATATGATTTACGTCAATACCATGGGATGAATCAAAGGTAGCGTCCGCAGCCTACATGCACACCATGTCAATTTGGCATCGCCTCGACACTCCATGGAGCAAGGTCCGCCCTCTCAACACAAACAGAAGAGGAATGTATGGAGTTTATCCTACGAAAGCAAAGATTCTTTATTCACATAAACGGATCACGAAAAGCCCAAGCATTCACGACTCAGCAGCAGCTGTCACAATTGATCAACCTCCAAGAGGTTAAAACTCTACTGTCTCCCCTCTCAAGAAGCAAAGGGTCAAGTTTCAATCCAAAGCAAGGGACAATCATTGTTAAAGAGAGTGGCAACACTATCATCGTACATTTACACAGTCAATCTTCCCATGACCTCAACCTCAGTTCAAGTCGGCATTGTCCTGCTTCTGGGGGACCACCTTTGTGATCTTCTTGTCCGGCTTCTCTCCATCAAGCGGCTGGTCAAGTCCAAGGCGGTGTCGGGTGCTGTACGTGGCAATTGATCCGTTGGGGTCAGCCTCGGTGATCAACTCCTTGCGGCGGGTGTCGACAAGCAGGCGAATCAAGTCGGGGCGCATGTAATGCCCAGCAAAGTCGGCCAGAACCTTAGTGAGATGCGTCTCATTCAGGTCAATGTCAACAAACAAGAGTCCGTCAAAGTCCTTGTCAGGCTTGACCACAAGACTGCCGTCGGGTCGGTAGATGCGGGCGTGACCGTTGTAGACGGATGGGTCGGTCTCTGGCTCAACACCTTCGGGAGTGTTCTTCTTCAGTCCTTCAACAGAGAGACGCTGGAATGGTGCCAAAGTCCAAGCACCAGTCTCGATGGCATACTCGGGAGTCACCAAGTCCGAGGCTGGGTCGGCATAGTTGGTGGCCGGATCAGGGGCCACCTGGCGCTCCTTGCCAGGATAGACAGGCCATGCAGCGATATGCACCTGTTCGCCTGCCGAGACGTTGAGAGCCTTGAGGAACGGGTTCATGTTCTCCCAGCAGTTGAGCTGGCCCACACGGCCAATGTCGGTTTCCGACACGGACATGAAGGTATCGCCGGCTCCGTCGCCATAAACTAGCTTCTCAACATGAGTGGGCTTGATCTTACGACGATGGTTGATGACAGATCCATCAGGAGCAATCAGGACCTGGGCCAGGTACAACGTGGCGTGGTCAATCTCGGAGAAACCAAGAGACACATAGATCTGGTTGTCACGAGCAGCACGTCGAATTCGGCGCATCTCCTCCGAGTCAACAGCCATGGAGTTCTCGCGATACTTCTTCAGCATGGGCAAAGACTGAAGATAGTTGACCTTCCACATCCAGTAGGGGTAGCCGGGAATCCCTAGATACCAAATGTCAGTGGCTGGGTTTCAGGTCATGGTGTTCGGAAATACTCACACACTTCGGGGAAAGCAACAAGCTTGCAACCCGCCTGTCCAGCTTCATTGATGAAGTCAATTGTCTTTCGGACACCACCCTCAAGGTCGAACCACTATTTCCAATCAGCTTCTGGTCGTTTATGGGTTAAAGATACCTACTCCTGGCTCGGAGGTGACGGCGGCTGCCTTGTACTTGGTGATGGGCATGTTGATGGCTTGGAGTGGGCTTTGAAAGATGATTGTTGTTGTATCTGTGGATAGAATGATATGAACTTTGGCAAGGAGAGAGTCCACGATATTTATACTTCATATGAGGCAGTTCACATCAATGCAAAACATGTCCGTCACTCTGTACCTTTCCAGCTCCATACCGAGCAATCCGTTCTCCGGGCTGCTCCGAGGATAGAGTAGCCACCCATGATGCGGCCAGAACAATCTGGTCTCATGTTTAATTCTGTGACTAAGATAGAATGGAGCACAACGTCAAAGGTCCCTGTCGACGGCGATGAATTGGCGAATGGTAGCAGAGCACGGTGAAGTTATCCAGGTTCAGTAGTTCACGAGAAAACTCCGAGGCATCATTTACTGATGCTCAGTAAGAACCATCAGGGATATGATGCGTTGCATGCATGTGCGGCCCGCAGAGCGGTTTGCGATGGAATACGTGATGGGTCCGACGAAAGATGCCGCAGCGGGCCGCAAGCGGGCCGCAAACTGATTGCGACGGCATCATTGCGGCCACTCTGCGATCACGAGCAAGATATATGGGCTTGAGACAGGGAGAATGCTGAAAGATTATCAATTTGCGGCCGTGAAACGATATGATTGATCATGCTCGGCGTCATGTTGCGGCGATTGAGTTGCATTTGAGGGGTTTGCCTGCACCATGTTTCCTACCGGTATCGGAAGGGTACGTGTACCAGCCCCCTTAGACCCTAACAACGCCCGTCGACCGACATTTGAAGAGATTCGAGGGTGGTGATTGAGTGATGTGGCAAGAGGGGATTGAACATGAAATGGGATGTGGTGGTTGGATGAGGTGTTGTTCTCTTGGTGGATGGTCTCGAAGTCTGCGTCAAGCCTGTCTGATGCAACACACTGACTATCAATCAAACAGGAGTAAAATCAAAAACAACGGCAAGTTTTAGGAAAAGACATGATTTAGGGTATATTGGCAAAAGACTGTCCTATGGTCTGAGACTATCCGTTGTACAGGTGCTGATGCAATCCATCAACACTACTCGAGCAGTAACAATACTCAGACACACAGTCCAGTTTCAAACAAATACAAAACACTCAATCATTGGTCGAAATAGTCTATCGCGCCAACACCGTCTACTGAGTAATGAGTATGTACTGTACACGTGCCGTAGCCGCCTCCACGACGATACCCACCCACACCTCTATCATCCCGATGCACATCTCCTCAGCCAGCCACACCCCTCACGAACCTACTCACGCAAGTCACCCGGCGTCGGCTCATTGCTAATGTCTTGCAAGACAGTCTCATCAGCACGTTTTCCCTCGGCGACCTTGACAACTTCAATGAGCTTCGCTGCTGCGGGCCAATTGCCCGATGCTCCGACATCGCCCTGGAGGATCTGCGCAGACGAGACTTGAGAACCATAAAAGTCGGCATTGGCGTCGCGCCTCTCCTTGATAACAGTCCCATCGACAGTCAAGCCACCGTAGATGCCACGCGACTTTGTGTAGGTCCACACGGGTTTCACGTCCTTGAGGATGGGGTTGCCACCCACGGGCCCAGCCGCGAGTGCGACGGCACCACCGAGACTAACCTCGGACTTTTTGTAGGCGTCGACGGCGGCGTCGGTGTTGAGCACACACACGCAGTCGTAGACGTCAAGACCGTACACAAGGCCAACTCCGCCGCTGCGCACCGAAAAGGCGGATGGGGGAGACCAGGTGCCGTCGGGAAGGCGGGCGACAACGATTCCCGACCCGCCAGCGCCCGCAAGGTACATGCCGGCCCGGAAGCCTGTGAAAATGGCGAGCCCTTTGGCACTAGCGATGACGTCGTGCGGAATCTTGCCTTTGTCTGCGGGCGAGTCAGCATCTTACAGCACTAGCAAAGACATGTGAGTCGGCACTTACCAACAAAGCTCTTGAGGATCTGGGCTGCCTTGTCGCACTCTTTGCCGACGTCTGTAGCTTTGAAGAATCCCATCGTGATGTGGGGAAATTTTCCGATGAGGGGAGCTTAGGTGTTTGATGTAGGGTATCACTGGTGAAGGATGAAGCTGTTGATGAACGAGTATTCCATGAAACAGCAAACAACCCGTTAAATACCAACGCTTATATCCTTTTGCACGCAAAAAATGCTGACATTTTCCATCTTGCTCAATACCCATACGGCGTATTCGAGGTCTTGCCTATGTTGTTCTGAGTGACAGTATCATGCTCCAAAAATGAGGCATTGTAATTATCGTGCCTATGCTTACAGGTCGCAGCACCCAGAGATGAATGAAATGCCGCCAATGGTTGACAAATAGTAGTCACAGCCATGTCTACGTGTGGTGGAGCGTATGGAGTGCGTGTTTGAGCGTATCTCGAGCGTATCTGAATCGCCATGGTCAGCGCGCCCGGTAGCGGGAGGCCCGAGCCACACCGTGCAGGGATAAGTTGCATTCTGATTGGTTGATCTAGTTCTTAATCTTGGCTTGTCCAGATCGAAGTGTGATACGTCAGGCCCGAAAATTCGAAATTTTTGCATCGCCCCCTGGTGACGTAGATCTCAGCCCCATACGAGGCACACTCACTGGCCAACCCCTGGTGAAGGAATCCAGGGTCTCAACACGAGATACCGACAGACAGGGTCGTGTCTCATAATGGTAATGAAAATGGAGAGGAATCGGCAAGTACATGTCGGGCGTTTAAATGGAGTTTTTTTTATTTTTTGTCATTATACATTAGTGAGTGTACAGGTGTTCTGCGCGTATGGTATATATATGTATGTTGCGTTTCCTCTCCATGTCTCTATTTGGCGTCTATAATTGTCTATTCAACGCTGAATTGGCGCTGGTGCAAATGCTTGGTCGAGCTGGCCTCGCTGACTGCTCGTTCGTGATCCTCGGGCGAAGACTCCTCGTCGTCTTGGCGAGGCCCGGTGCGCACAACTTGTGTGACGACAGTCTTCTTGATGCCCTCAAGCTTCTCACGCTCCTTGAGCTCGTACTCATCCTCCTCGCCAAGCTCGATGTGCGTTCTATGATGGGCGCTGGCAAGGGTGGCTCCGAAGCGACTGGGATGCGGGCGGTTGGTGCCGTTGGTTCGTGATCGGGAGCTGTAGTCGGGTTGCTCGTGGTTGCTGGCTCGGACGACCTTTCCGATAAGGTCGGCCATGTTCATCTCAATGTGTAGCTTGAGAAGGTAGACTAGCGGATGGAACTGAATATACACAAAGCCGTTGGGCAAAGACATCATGCAGATAAGGAGAACCTAGAATGCATTAGCAATGTGTTGGTGAAAATTGGTCCGTGGCAACTTACATCCAACGCAATGGAAATTCCGCAAAGCATCATGTTCATCTGGTACAGCCGGGTGTACTTCTGGAGACCATTGGCGACGAGTCTCTGCTTGACAATGTAGATGAAGTAAAAGTTGAGGGCGGCATCCATCAGAGCAAAGATGACCTTTTCGCATCGATCCCAAATCTCGTTGAGGTGGATGTACTTCTCGCTGATCTGCAGACGGGCCGGCACCCAGATGCAGAAGACGCTGATGTTGACAGCGAAGAGGATGAGGAAGCACAACCACTTTAGCTTTGTACCGTTGGATCGCACCACCATCAGTAGAGACACTCGGTTGATGATAATCTGGATCAGACATTGAACTTGGGTAGACCACCAAACAACTATGGCAAGGTTAGTAACAGATATCAAGAAACAGATATTAAGGCGTCTTACTGATAAAGAAGAAGAACTGCATGCTCGGTTCAATCTTGCCCCGAAGGTAGAACCAGCACATAACACCCAGCAGAAAACTCGAAATGATTTCAACCCAGACCAGAGCCACATAGGCCGTGATCTTCTTCCTCCTGTGCCATGCTGAGATGGTCTGCCGAGTTGCCTTGGCGCAGTTAAAGACTGTGATTCCAAGCGATAGGCCCCAAGCGATCGAAGCAATGTTCATGTCGGTGTCATCGGGCAGATCTGGGACATAGGTGTCCGGAACAAGGAAGCCACCCATGTTGACGTCGATATTGGGCTTGTCGGCCGGGAATGTCGAAAAAGAGTAAACGCCCTGTATCGAAAAGAAAGAGTTTCTATAAGGAATGTGAAGGCTGCAACGAACACGGCGAAAAAGCAATTCCAGATCTAGGATGCAAGATGCTCCATTAAAGAGTGTTTGGATGCTCTCCTGGGCATGCAGTGCAATCCGGCAGTCTGGTGCAGCCCTGATCCAATCTATTGACTAAACTGCCGATCCCTATTGGGAGTTGGCATCTCCGTGCCGAGAATCCGTGAGCGGCTAACCCGCAAGTGGCTTGAGACCAGGGCGGTCTACACGACTGATTCAGGCTAGCTGCCGGGCCGGACTGTACGAGGGATTGAGCTACGAGAAATGAGCCGCGCAAAGTATATTAGAAGTTGCCCCTGGCGGCCCTTTGTTGACGACTCTCAGCTCGCCCTCCCGGTGAGGCTGCTGACCGTCAGTACTGTCTGTGTGTTGCCCGTTGAGTCGACTGGGCGTGATCTTGACAGATGGTGATGGGCATCAACGTGTCGCTGACGCCGCTGGCTGCGGGAGAAGCTTCGCTGTCAAAACGGTTGCATTCGAATGTCTCATCCATCTGGCTACAGTACAGTACCCAACTAGATGGGCCAACCACAGCGGTCGGATCGCCCGGTATCCCTGGCCACATACCCGCACCAGGAAAATCCTCGCAGTTGAGACCATAGATACCTAACGTTAGCACTTCTCCACACGGCAAATGGCCGGTAGCTCTCCCGATGGCGAAATGCATCGAGTTGGCCGAGGAGGAGGAGGAGCTGCTCCTCTCTCTGCAGCAGATTGCAGCCCAAAGGTGCCCCTCACACGTAGCGTCGGTGCAGAGACTGCCGAGTCATTGACCTGTGGAGAAGGTTTGCACTAAAATCTCATGTCTTGATCCAGACAGATCTCGTAAAGCGTGGGGTCTGTGGCGCGCCCAGTGGCCAATCTGAGGCCTCTGGCTGACTGAGTATTCTCCGCGTCTCATTGACGTGCAGGAGTATTGACTCTCAACGCCTGCACTGCCGAGTCAGGCTGCTGAGACCAGAAGAGGAGCGAGGCGCCACGCCTTCTGTTCTCCTTCCATGGGAACTGCCATTGCCAATGGCGTCCGGGGACTGGTAATGAAGGCTGCCTTGATACGGCCAAGACTAGTCGCAGAGGTCCACTGTACCAGCAGATCGTGCCCGACGAGCCTCGGCAGCCTAGTCATCTCATTCGCGTCCCCAAGTCACTAGCACGCCATGCACGAGTCAACACTGACCGAGCTCCCCTGCGATACGGTACAGCAGCCAAACATGGGCCGGCCGACGGTGATGCACACCGAACCCGACCACACGCACTGGCCGTCGGTTTGTCAACTCCCGATACCGTACCAAAAGGACCCCTGATGCTAGTGCGGTGGATCTATGGCATCAGAGTCGATCATGTCTCATCACCGGACTGGGACTGCGTCCCGAGACTATCTCGGACGGCTTGTGGGAGCCTGGGCAGAAACACTCCGAGTCAGATATCGCCCCTGTGCTTTCACATGCTCTGCGCTGCAGGGACAGACATCTCCGGGGCAGCTGTCAGGGACTGACAGGCATCAATATCAAATACAAGGACCAGGATCTCCATGCAATCACACGCATCACAGCCGGGGATAAACTATTTGACTGATCCGCCCTGCATATTTACGTTGCATGCGCAAAAGCAACCTCATCCCCACCGCGCGCCACTGCGTTCCGAGGAGCGAAGCAGAACCGGTTTGATGAGCCGACAAGTGGAACGAGTGGCGCGAATAGTACCGGTCCAAGTCCGGTCAACTAGTTTAAACTGATGACAGAAGATAAAATCCCTGCTCAGGGGCCCCTGCAAATCCCGATTTAGTGTTGTGCTACACGTCCCAACGAGTCAACCCCTGATGCGCTTTGACTTCCGCCCTGCCCCGGATTTAGTCGTGAAGATCTTTAGACCACGTTGACCCTGGTAGCTAGAAGCTCAAATCATCAACGTCCAACGCTTCTAGGGTCCAGGGCGTTACAGCGCCTTGGGTCTTCCCCTCGCTCTCAGTGGCGCACACCTCGCTACACCTTGCAAGTGTCAGTCATTCTCGTCGACAGCTGTTGGTGGCTTTATGCGTAAGACGGACAATGCAACGGTGTGATCATCTGATGGCAGCAGAACAGGTCTGGAAGCTGGCCCAGTTCGTCATAGCCTGACAGACGGCGGTTTCCAGACAGCGATCATACCAAGCAGCGACAAGTCGCCCTGCTTTAGCCCGAAATCCCTTCGCAGCCCCATCAGTTCCTTCTGACATCAGGTTGCAGCCCTAAACGTTCTAAAGGGTTCACCAAATGGCCTAGTCTCCACGGCTTCCGGGAAGTGGAGAAGCTGAGCCTCAGCTTCTATTGCTTCTTCGGGGAATGTTGAAGCTAGATTAGGCGCTATTCGAGAGGTCCTCATCGAGACTAGGATTGCTTTGATAATTACGGCCGCATTAGATACCCAGACGTCTGTCACCAAGGAGCTAATTACGTACTGGCCTGTCGAGAATTCATCCCGACCCTGACTATCTCCAGCTGGGGCCGGCGATCATATTTCGCTCTCGCGAATAGGAACAAAAACCCTTCTCACGCATGGTTTGACCGAGGCAAAGACTGATTCGCCCCATCTTGACGATAGGCGAGATGCTCGAGTCATTTTTCAGCCTCTTGTTCGGCTGTTGACAAAGGCAGCGTCGAAGCCGTGGACTTTTCCTCAAGGAATTCTCATTCTGTACGAGTTAACTTACACTTTAGGCTCCAGCAGGCTGGGTTGGGCAAGACGAACCCCTTGCAGATTATTCGCCACTGGGGATGAAGATCCGTTTAGCTACTGAACATCAGTATCAGGAGCGATACGAAAGCTTGCAACCATCAAAAGCAAGAGAATCTCGACCGATGATTCTCGGAATTCGGTCCATATGTTGATCAACAAACAGCCCCGACGCGATAGGAGACACCAGAGGCAGCCAACGAGTAGAGAGACAAACAAGGCTGGCATAAGTGTCGCACCAGATGCTTTTCAGGAGTAAAAACCGGATAGCTCGGCTCAGGATGTTACCCAGGGGCTGACGTAGATGTGTTCAGGAGGCAGTCTCCTTGATGACCTTGTTCTCCTCACTGGATGGACTGCTACACACACAATATCACCACACCGGTAATAATATTATCCTCGTTTTTCTGCATTTGAGTAACGTGTAGTTTATTTTATGCGAAGCTTGCCTCTGCTCTAATGACTCCGTCACGAGGGACTTAAGAGATCCGAAGCAGGCTTTGGTATACATCAACTTGTGTTGCAACCAGACGAATAGTAGAATACCCCCGAAAAAATACCATGTGACTGTCACATTAGTTCTTCTGCATAACCAGTTAGTAAAATATATTTGTCCTGGAACTTCATTTGCGTGTGAATAACAATCGTTCTCGGTTGGCCTTTGTGGTTAAAGTGATTGCTAAATCTCAAATGCCCGTCAGCCAATCCCCTTCGTGAATACTCAGTAACCAGATAAAGATTACGCCTAAATACAATAAATAGGTATAAGGAGATTAATCCTATACAGAAAATCACGAAATGAGGCCAGAAGAAACGTCAGTTCAAAGCCGGGAAGGAAAATTGTCACGATCTAGGGTAGACTTATCCACCGGTGAAGCCCCAATTGTCAAGCCACACAATACTGCGAGACCAATCACAGACATGCGATAAAGACCTATCTGATAAGGAACTCATGCTATAACACAAATACTTCAATCTAGGGAAAAAATTAGAGACGCTTAGGTATCTCTGCGATGACAAAAGTATCTCGAAACTTAGAGGCTGGCCGCCACAGAAGCTCCTTTGCACGTGAAGGGATGCCATTACTGGCTTACATCTTACATACGCGCTTGGATGACGTGAGCCACTATTCCAGTAGCACAGGAATCTTGCTATTCCCGGCATTTCAAAGTGCCCCCAGTCGCGTCACTGAGACTTATCTTGCTTTAGGCATATTATCACGACTCGACTATGTCATAGGCTTACCAACAAACTTTCTTTTAGATTACAAATACGACGACAATGCCATGAAGTTGGGGTTGTGCATTTGTAATGGCCAATATTGGGATGACAGCTAATAATTCTATAAGATACTCTCACTATTCGCACTTGTTGATTAATTGATGCCTCAGACATCGTGAAAACATGAAAGCCCTTGTGTTGGAAACCTCCCTGCGCCAGGCCTCCGTGGAGGACATCTCCGTACCTGTTATTGGCCCTGACGAGGTTCTTATTCGCGTTCATGCGGTAGCACTCAACCCCGTCGATCAGATTTACGTCTCTTCGCCGATTGCTCTTCAAGAGAAACGTGTCGTTGGGACCGACTTTGCGGGAGTGGTTGTTGAAGCTGGGCCTGACCTCGCCAACTCTTCTGATGCGCGAACCAAATCAGGAACGCGAGTCGCTGGGTTTCTGCAAGGAGTTATGTAACAAATCCGACTTTCATGAATTAGCTGGAAAGTTTCCTTTGTCTTGACTCTGGCTGATATCCCGATGATGGCAGCTTGCTCTGTGAATGATCGCCCAGGGACATTTGCAGAGTACATTGTTGCCCCTTACGATCTCACATGGGCTGTTCCGTCTGGGCTGTCCCTGGAAGAGGCGTCGACTATCAGCATGTGCGGCCTGACCGCGGCCCAAGGTTTGTTCACTCGGCTTGGGCTTCCAAGTCCGTTCTCAACCACACAAATCCAGCATGTTCAGGATAAAAGGCCGATTAATATTCTCATCTATGGCTCATCTACCTCGGTTGGTCTGTATGCCGCTCAGCTCACCCAGCTCGCGGCATCGGCAGCAGGGTTGAAGATCCGGCTTATTGGTGTAGCGAGCGCGTCTAAACACGAGTTCCTTAGACAAAAGCCTTATGGCTATGATGAACTTGTCGACTACCGCGACTCGAAATGGACGGATAAAGTCAAGGCCCTGACTAACGGAAGCGGAGTTGGCTTCGCCTTGGACTGCATCTCAGAGGACGCGAGCGTGTACAGCACTCACGAAACACTGAGTTCGTCAGCCAAGTTTGGAGTATTTCGCGGCCCGGTTGGTGGACGTTATGACCCCTCCAAACTTAGCATCAAGCCGATTTACGGCGCTGTTTGGGAAGGACTCGGTGTTGAAATCGGATATAATGGTGAGTGTTTTCTCAACGATCCTCTCTTCTAGCCTGACACACTCCAGGGGCAATTATACCAGCAAACCCCAAAGCCCGGGAGTTCGCAAAGGAATTTTTCAACTTTCTTAGCACAGGGTCGTCGTCTGGTAGGGCTCGCCTTGAGCCGAATCCGGTCAGAGTCATGCCTGGAGGTCTGGAGAGGATAGTTCCTGATGGGCTCACACTCCTGGGATCGGGATCAGTCTCTCAGCGGGCCAATGTTATAAGGAAGGAAGAGCATATGCGTCCCATCAGCGCTGAGAAGTTGGTTTACAAGATCTGAGACTTTTATTGGGTAATTTGCAGGATTCAAAGTTTACGGAACAAATATTACAATTCTTTGCTACCAAGAAGGCATAAAACTCAATTGGCTCATTAAACACATATTGGGGCGAATTGGTACATCACTGGGTTGATTGCAGATCTGCAGGTGGCGCTACCAATATAACGATATGCAATTCGACACAGGCGTCTTGATGCCTCAGAGCATCCTACGCTACCACTTATAAATGTCTCTAGTCTGAGGATTTCGCCAATGGAAGCATATTACCGAATAGCAGCCATTATTATTAATAAGCGTCAGCGCTTCGCCTCGTCAGCCATTCCTCTCCATAAACCGGACTAGTGATTGATTGTGAGCCGTAAGCGTCTCCATGGAATTTCGTCAGCCAGTGAGCTAACGCACACGCTGCAACATGACCAAGTGGGGATGTTAGCCTAGCAAAGGGCTCACAATAAGCCATCTCGTCGATTGAAACCTACCATGGCTACCTGTTACGGCAGCAAGAAGTACTTAAGATGGGTGCTCTCCTTGCAAATCGGCAATGGTACAACTAAAACTCATCTCTAATAACCACTTAAAATGTCTTCACCAACAACAACCACCGTTCTCGTCACTGGCGGTTCCGGGTTTGTCGCCTCACATCTCATTCTTCAGCTTCTTGACCAAGGCTACAATGTCCGTACAACTGTTCGGGACATAACGAAAGAAACGGCGGTGCGACGAAATTTGATCGCTGCTGGCGCAAAGAATCTGGAAAAGCTCTCCTTCTTTGCGACTGATTTGACCAATGACCAAGGTTGGGAGACGGCCATAAGCGGCTGCGACTATGTGCAACATGTCGCGTCCCCATTTCCTAGCGGAGTGCCAAAGAACGAAGACGAGCTCATAACACCGGCAAAGGAAGGAACGCTTAGAGTTTTGAAAGCTGCAACGAATGCTGGTGTGAAGCGCGTCGTGTTTACATCCTCCTTCGCAGCCATCGGCTATGGCAACCAATCCAAGTCTGAATTCAACGAGAAGGACTGGTCGGTGGCGGATGGTCTCCCGGCCTACCACAAAAGCAAGCTCTACGCCGAACGAGCAGCTTGGGACTTTGTGAATCAGCAACATCCAGAGTCAAGACTGCAACTCACAACTATCAACCCCGTCGGCATCTTTGGCCCCGTTCTGGGCAAGGACATCGGCTCAAGCATCGGGCTTGTGAAGACATTGCTCGATGGAGGCATTCCCGCTTGCCCCCGCATCTACTTTAACCTGGTCGATGTGCGTGACCTGGCCACCTTACATATCATGGCAATGAATCACCCCAGCGCCAAAGGGGAGCGCTTTATTGCGAGCAGTGACGGAGAGCCCTTGTCTCTACTGGATGTTGCGAATATCATTCGAAAGCAAAGACCCGAGAGAGCAAGCAAAGTGCCAAAAAGGCAATTGCCGGATTGGATGGTGAAGGCCATGAGTCTTGTGAGCCTTCAAGCAAAAGGCTTGGTACCACAACTGGGCCAAATGAGGGTGTTGAGCAACGGGAAAGCAAAGACAGCCCTTGGATGGACCCCAAGGGGAGTGGATGAGTTGCTGGGAGACACGGTGGATGGGCTCGTGAAACAGGGAATCATATAAGGATTTAGTATGCTTGGGAGACGCAAGGATAATTTGAAGTGTAATAATAGACATAGTAGGCACATAGAGATGAGCTTCTGCCCAGCTCATAATGACACACCTTGGTTATTGTCAGGATGGGCCATGTGTTTTCACGTGCGAAAGTAGACCGCACATCACTGCGAAGGCTAGCATTGATATTGCGTGCAGTCTGTGACAATTGAAGACAATCCTTAACGGCTTTTCGAGTATAAATATGACCAAGACGATGCTACCCCCTTCCATATACTTATCACATTGGAAGCTTAAAGACTGATATCTATTCGCCTTTTCATCAATTATCCACTAACAACGAGATCTAGGATACAAGGGCGCCATGTGCTTTGACCGCGACCTGCATTACAGATGCAAAAGTTGCGACGCTCGTATAAGAATTGGGTATGATACTCATATCTGCAACGAGGCGAGCGAGAAGAAGAATGGGAGACTGGGCGATTGTGGCATGATTCTACGGAGCAATGTAATTGTCCGGGACGAGATCTGTGATCGTTGTGTAGAGAAGAAGGACCAAAAGCGCGACTCTTAGACTATGAATTAAATAGTAAAGATCTAAGATATACTCCCGATGTTTACATAAATCTCGTTGTGTCGGCGATTGCGTGGCAGGATTGCATACCGACTCGCACTATTCTCATGCCCAAGCGGAGGGTCCAAAAGTCTCATTCACCCCAAGCTTCTTCCATGGAGTTCCTTGGCCATCTACAGTTGTTCCCTGGACGTTGTTTCCCCACCATCTTAGACTGACTCCCGGAAAGACGAGAGCAAAGAAGATGACGATTGCAGAGACGGCGAGGCCAGAATCCAGCGCTGCTGACAAAACGTAATTATACTGTCGAGGTCTTGGTTAGCTACATTGCTGGTCGCTTGCAAAAAGTCTGGAAACTCACCTTTGCCCACCAATGAGGATATTTGCCCCGAATCCATTTGTTGAAGATAAATGAGACTGCGAAAGCAGAGCTATAGTTGATGCCAGTTGCAGGGGGGACGTTCCCGGTTCCCGCAAAGAAAAGAGGCCAGTGCAGGTTGGACAAGAATTTGTTGGGATATCGCTTCTTGAGGAAATAGGTGACCACCGGGAGTAGAGCACCCAACCAGAAGAGATGCAGCAGTCCCGAGTAAATCTTGCCGACGCTATAGAGCCGTGCGGGACCAACTGCACCCCACACAATGCTCGATGAGAAGTTGACTCGGCCTTGAGGGCATGTGTATTTGTTGGGCTGGTCGCTCTCACAGATATCTTCGACATGATTCAACATCCACAGAACAACGGCATTCTGAGTAAGAGATCCCACGATACAAGCGGTGAGCTGAGCAACAAATAATGTCCGACGCGGAATCTTCATGTACAAGCCGAGCTTCATGTCTGAAGCAAAGATCATGGCCTGGCTCAGCCCAGTGTAGGCGTAAAACTTGAAGATGAGCATGACGACTGGCTTTCCTGGAATCAGATAGCCCGAGATGATCTCTCCAAGTACAGTAAGCACGTTACTATTGAGGTTGGCGACGGCGTAGACGCTTCCGGTTGGGATCAGGTAAAAGGCGGCCAGACCAAAGGCGATGAAGATGCCCCAGACAGGCATCTGAGTGTCGTAGACCTCCTGAACCATGATGGTGAGGCCGAGGACAATGACGGTCAGGATGGTGTACCACCACCATGGCGCATCTGGGTACCGCTCAATTAGACGAGCATGGATATCTTTCTTTCGGTTCGGGCTAAAAGCGCCGACTATTTCTCTCCAATAGTTGAGGAAAATGTAGGTCGGAACACATGTCATGGTGGCAAAGGAAATGCCATAACTGAGAGCAAAGGTGACTGGCATGAATATTGGGCTGTAGCTGTGATATTCACTGGGCGAGAAATTTCCGTGCTTGTCGACAACTCGCGAGGCATTAAAGACGCTTCCTGTATTGTCGTAGATGTCGCCTCCCGAGAAGGGTAGATAGGCTGTGTACCAAGTATTGGTGTAGTAGAGAATAGGTGTGACGAGAGCAAAGAGAATGACCCATCCAGCAAAGACATTTGCTTGGGCCCAGAAGGGCACCACCAGAGGAGATCCGTTATATGCGATCTGGGACCAGTCGAACGTGGTAGGAAGATAAGCCAGGCCGGTTGACATGCCAAAAAGGTTGTTCACTACAACATTGTCTGCTGCAGGCATTAGGAGTCGGGATACAACAGAGGCCAGACATGGTGGAACTTACTCGGTGTGGCCCAGCAGATGAAAGCAAACGTGCTCAGGCCAGTGAATAGAAAACCGGGAAGCCAGTACTAGTACTCATCAGTACATGCAACAGGACGCAGAGGATGAGTTGGAACGCGGAAACACTCACCCAGAGCCAGCCGCCCGCAAACACATAGATGAAGAAACGATACCGAGAAATCTTCCAACCGTCTGCAGTCGGGTTCGCCCTACCGTGCAAGGTCTGGAATAGCGCCGCGTTGGCCAGGGTCGATGGCCAAACCATATGAGGAGGCTCGACGATAAACCTGTACGCCATACCGGCCATTCCGAGGCCAAACAGCTGCATAGTCAGAGCGAGTAGAAACTGATAGCCGACCGGAGTATCGAGGCCCAAAAATGCTGGTGCCTTTTGTGCCTGGATAATATCGGTAGCCCACGAGGGGCCAAAAGAGAGATTGGACATGATGGTAATTACGGCGTGTTCCTTGATGTTGAAGTGATGATCGGGGTTGAGGGCGATTTCCCGTCCAAACACTTTTACTCTCATGATTGGAAGCGCATGAGCCAGAGCACGGCCGGCCGGGTAGGCAACGAGCTGTGCGACGAGCGAGGATATGGTGACGCTAGGATATCTCATCGAGAAGAACTGGTTGATACCAGTGCCGACAATGGTGAAGAAGAGTCCTAATATCCACGTACGTAGCGTGTTGACAGGCATGGACGGGTCGTCAACATTTGGCACGTTGGCGCGAACCTCTGGCTGAGGGGAGTTATCCGATTCGATGTCGAATTCCTCCTCGATCCCGCTGATGGCAAAAGCTGTCGCCTTGTCGGGGTTTTCGATGATGTCCTCCATCGTGCCCTGGATAGTGCCCTCCTCCTCTCGGGAAGGCTGGAGGTTGTCGGCATATTCAACCTTGGGCGCCATGGTGGCGGAGTGGTGGAAGAGTCAAACAAGTTGGGCGAGTGACAATGTAAGGGTAAACTTGCTGAATCAACGGTCTGAGGTGAGGATCGTCGTCCTCTTTATATGCATCGCGTTATCGCAAACAAAAGTTTCTCAAGTTAGTGCTCCCCGGATTCTCGGCAAAAGCTTAATCGACCGGTCTTTGGGCAATGGTTTCTGGGCGAGGAGAGATTGGGGAGCGGAAGGTCCAAGCGATCTGGGTGATTAGAGCGGCTCCTGATTGGCCACAGGGCTACCGGCTTGTTGGTCTCAGAGTTCCAGGGCCAACCTTGGCTATCCCGGTATTCTGGTTCGTCCACAACGGACAGTGAGACCCACCCGTTGAACGTTGATAGCGTGTGTAGCTTGCTTGCGGGGTAGGTCAAGTAAGGAAGGTCCAGCCTTTAATAGGGATTCCCCCGTATCACATCTTGGAGATAAAGTGTCAAGTCGCTAGGAACTAGATTATTCATTCTTGGTGTCATCGTCTCAAAGTGGCCTATCTATTACCTTTAAAGCTGCTCATGACATTGAAGCTGGCAAAGCTAAAGGAAAATTGACGCGAGGAACATACTATATCCAGATTAGGACGATAACAAACTAGAGCCGTTTCCCACCATGAATGAGGCCTACGGTACATACTGGCGACACGCAAAATCCTCTCTCGACCAGAACGTGTCGATTCACATAGTAGAGCAGCCACGACAGAGGGTACTAGGACTAGAGTGCGATACTAAGGGCGCATATGCTCTAGTGTGGACGTAGTTCATAGCTGCGCGGAGAGTATCCTCCCAGAGCATCTATCATTCTTCTCCAAACGGCTAAGAGCTCTGTATCAGGTCATAGGGTTTAGAATAGTTCCTGTTGCTTTGAAGGCGCCAGATAGTATCTAGGCTGTGTAGGGGACCCGCAGGTGGACCGAGATGGTTAGCAGCGATACCCCGATCCTGATTGAATGAGCTAGCACAGCTCTTGAGGTAGCATTTGACATGTACGATATAAAGTGTGTGGAAGTGCATGTCTGTATTTGGTCAAGAGTCTATTTGAAAAGCAAACTAATATCGTTACTTATTTTCTTTGGGCCCCCATACCCCCCACATAGGTAGCTACGACAGACTAAAGCAAAGACAATATTGGCATGAAATAAGTATATGACAGTCCTATATCTAACGAAAGCCTCGACTAGTTTCGGCCTCTAGACGAGCCTAAAACTTCATGGTCTAAGAAAAGAGAAAAGATTATGCCCCAATCAAAGGGGTGTCGAAGGTGAGGGAGAGGGGTGAGGTGGTCATTGTGATACCAGCTGAGGGGCCGTCCTTTGAGATGGCACCCTACTCACTCTTCCAGGATCCAGAAGTTGCCTGACAACTAGAACACCTCACATACACGGTTTTGTCTGCTTCAGCAACCTTTGGATCGATGTCACAGGTCTCTGCAAGGAACCTTGCCATCGGGGCCATGTCGGTGTAGCTCGTGGCAGCCTTGGTAGCGACGCGCTGGGGCACATCCAAGCCAAGCAACTGGAAGCCCCGAAGTACCTCTTGTGATGTATTGTTTCGTTTCGGCTCCGAGACGGCATGTGGAAGAGGGATGCTGTCAAAAGTGTCGTTGATCTTGGGTATAGAGGAGTGCAAGTTTTGACGAGTGTCTGGCACGGCGAGAGAAGGTTCAAGGCCGAATGGTGATGTCGGTGACGGCTGGGCACTAAGGAATGAAAGCTGTTAAAATGGGTACTTTAAGAAGATAGAGGAATATAACAGGGAATCTGAAGAGAGGAATAGAAAGACAGTACGGACTCTTGAGTGACGGTTGGTTCGGGACGGGCATTGCTGTGGTGGCGGAAAGTAGTACTAGAAGGAGACGCCATAATTGCAATAGGATAGAAGAGAGAAGTGTATGAGAATGGGGGGTTATTCCTAGTGGCAGGCAATGCCAATGTAGCTGGGAAAGGTGATGAGAGGGCTGGCATGTCGAAGAATTGAGGGGAGACATGATCCTATTTATTATCTAGAATGGAAACCGAGAGGTCAGGGCAGACACTTGTACAAACAAGAGAACTGAGTACAGACAGGGCTTTTTTGCAGTTTCAGCGATGCCCGGCGACGAGCTGTGTCTACATAACCTGCAAAGTGTAATTTCTACTTGTGTGCACGGACATTCTAGGGGTAGGCTGCTTAACAGACAACTTCCCAGTGAAACCTGCAGTTTGCACTCAAATTTTTGCAGAAGCTGCAAAATGCAGTTTTGAAATATGCAAAATGCAGATACTGTGGGTAGCCATACCACCCAGTAGGTGATCCATCACGGTCACGTAAGATTTCATTGCCCGACCTATAAAACCTGCAGTTTGCACGTATTTGGCATGCTCTTCTGCAAAATGCAGTCTTGGCATCCCGAGAGGGTGTACTTAACTAGCGCTATGACTGGCCGCTCGAAAGCCACTGTCTCAGTAGCTCGACCGCCTGAAAGGCACAGCCTGGAAAACCAAGTCGACGCCTCATTCAGTCAGGTGCCTCAGAATTTAGGCGCTCAGTCAGGTACGCATAAGACTGGAAGCCAGAGCCTGGGCATTCTTCCCGATTCTCTCCCCAACCACGAATCACACCCACAAGCTCTCTCTTTGCCTCCATCCGTGCTACCCAACAATGACAAAGGATTGGGAGCCTTATCAGGATGAAATCCGGAGGCTCTACCAGGTCGAAGGTAAAAAGCTTAGAGAGGTTATGCGCCTCGTGAAGGGCAAGCATGGGTTTATTGCATCGTAGGCTCTCCTCTCTGACCTCACCACTGGCCAACTCACACCCCTCAGAGAACGGTCCTATCGAACACAACTTAGAAGATGGGGCTGCATGAAGTACAGCACTGAGGCCTTTCCGAACCCCCCTGGCCGCAAGGCCAAGAAGGCGCGTTCGCAGCCTCGTCCAAGCCATCCTTCCGCTTTGTCAGGCCCAGCAGCCTTCCCAATCGTCCAGACTGATTCGGGCCTTCCGGGGGACCTGCCAGCCTTTTCCACTCTCGAAAGCTTGACCGGGGTTGCTAGTGCCGATTATGATCACTTCAATCAGCCCTTAGAGCAGGACCAAATTGGCCTAGATGAACAAGACGACGAGGGCAAGACGCAACTACACAAAGCGACCCTCAGCCAGGATATGGATCAAGTGCGGATGCTTCTCTATACAGGAGCTGCAGTCAATATCAGAGATCGCTTAGGGAACGCGCCTCTCCATTATGCCGTCACCACGGGCAATGGTGATATCGTTCAGCTTCTCTTGCAATTTGGAGCCGAAGCGGACCTGAAAGGCCCGTTGGGACGTTCACCGCTACACTTGGTCGCTCATGATGTCGCTCTAGTGTCGCTGCTTCTTGAGCAGGGGGCAGATCCGTCAGTGCAAGACGACAGAGGCGATACGCCGCTCCACCTTGCCATCTCTGCTGCTACCGGAACGGGAGAAGCTTCAAGGTTTCAAACATCACTCATTGATCCATTTCTCAAGCATGGGGCCGACGTTAACAAAGCCAACAACACCGGGTTTACACCATTCCTCAAGCTTCTGGATCAATCCTATTCTCGGGCAGGGCTCCTCCCTCTTATAAACTTATTCCTACAAGCTGGTGGTAGCATCTTCTATGACCTACCTTACGCCAGGACGCCTCTCCAAATCTTCCTTGCTCACTCCGAAACACTCGGGCTTAGAAGCCAGTCATATGACCGCCCTAAATACGAGAGCGACATATTAAGGTCATTCCTTACAAGGGGAGCCTCAATCTTGACTCCGACTCCAACTCCATCTAGAGAGCCGCTGATCATCGAATACTTCAAGAACCACTATTTCAAAGGGGATGTGAATGGGGAACTGGGAGAAGAACTCTGTGGGTTCATTCCTTCAGACCAAGCCAAGGAAATTAGTAATTTGGTCTTGCGCGAGATCCTAGCTCGTCTGAAAAACTCCAGCTCGCTACCGAGCAAGGGTCTCATCGAAATCCTCCTTCAGAAAGGCGTAGACCCTAACCTTGAAAATGAGAAGCAGGAGAACCTGTTGATTCTCTTGTTCTGGACGCGCAAAACCCGCCTACTTGCTCTCCACGAGGTTCTCATTGTCCTAGTCGCTCACGGGGCCGATCCTTGGCGACTGGACTCATCAGGGAAATGTGCTCTTTTTGAAGCGGCAAAGAGGTGTTTGAGGGAGGAATACGCGCTGTTACGGACGATGCTCGAATCAGATCTTCGACTCCAGGACTCATCCGCTTCTACACGAGATGCCATTGGCGGGACTGCAAGGCGCGAGTGCTGGCAAGGGTGGGAGCAAGCAGTTAGGGCCGTGGATTGGCCCCAGGCGAAACAGCATATCCTCCGCCACCAAAAAGCTCTTCCCCCAACGGTCATTAATTGCTTGATCGAGTGTTCCTTTTCAGTTTTGGGGAAGAAACACGTTCATCTCGCCAGAGAAAGGTTTCGGGGAGAGCATGGGGAGGTGGAGCTTCGTCGGAGATACGTGGCTGGCATTCTGCAAGACTGCAGAGAACGGGGTGCCTTCTTTGATGAGAGCTGCATGGACTACCTCTTAGAACTGTGTTTGTCTTGACAAGATGAAGAAATCGAAGGGGCTCAACCGTCGTCTCAAAGCGACCTATCTATTCCCTTCAAAACTACCTATGATATTAAAGCTGGCAAAGCCAAAAGAACACAGATGCGAAAGAGACACTATCTATATCCAGATTTCAGAACAATAACGAACTAGAGGTGTTTCCCATTGAGCCTACGACTCTCAACATACCTGTTCTTTCTCGGCCGCGATCTAGTAAATGTACCTAAAGTTTGGATTCTCACGATCTGTAAGGTCATCAAAAGCTTGAGCAAGTGTTGGATCACGCTCGAACTGCTCATCCTTTAGCCGGTTCTGACGTTTCAAATGCCACCGCAAGCTTGCGGTCACCATGATGAGCAGAGAGTAGCACCCGAGATGAGTGGAAAAGGCAATAAAGTAGCGAGGACCACCCCACGAGAGAAAGACCTGCGAACCTGTATGCTGTGAGCAACAATACGTGACAAAGGTCTCCCTTGTGCTTACCGATAGCAGCAGCAGATGCCCAAGCAACAAAGTTGGACGCGACAACGGTCGCTTTTTTAGTCTGCCCTGCAACGTTGCGGCTGATCATGGGCAGAGCGAGTGTCTGTGCAGACCAAAATGAAAGCGTTATGTAGTAGCTGACCAGTAACCCTATACGGGTCGCTTCGTTTCTATTCTCGACCGTCATGAGGACTATGGTTCCCGCGAAAGATCTATGTCGTGTTAGGTACATGCACAAACGAGGCGGCATAGGGTTGACCCACGGCAAGACAAATGCGCCCATAACAAGAAGATTTTGACCGGTTTTCTTGACAATCCAGACCGTGGAGAAGAGAACCAGGATGATGTATAAGCCGAGCACCATGGCAAGTAACTGCGTTTGTAGGACAGTAAAGTTGAATCCCGAGATAATGATAGCCTTGAAAGCACCCAGGCCACTCGTTGGCAGAGTCGTGCAGATCGAGATCAGGCAGTAGCACCAGGTCTGCGGGTCGCACAAGGCCTCAATCGCTTGCTCTCGTCTAAACTTCTTGTTCTGAAGTCCGGTCTGGTTCTCACGCACACGCTCCACCATCAGCATCTTATCATGCTCGGTGAAGCACTTTGCCCTCATGGGCGAATCGGGCATCCAGAAGAGGACAAAGAGACCCCAGAGAACAGTAAACCCTCCATAAGCAATGAACAGCGCCTGCCAGGACTTGACTGGGCCAGATTTGATGAGTGCGAAACAGTAAGCTAGTAGACCCCCAACGATTTGTTGGCCGCCGTTCATCATGTACCTATACGTAGTTAGCTTGTCCTGGCTTCGTTTGTCTGGATGACTCACCAATAGGTGACAGTCGCAGCTTGCTCAAAACGTTTGTACCACATGGCACTACCGTGCAGTTGTCAGCATTGATTTTCTACTCTACAAGCTGGTTTCCAGAACGCACCTCAGAACGACAAAAGTTGGCTGGCAGCAAGCTTCGAACATACCAAGCAGAGTTCGGACAACAACTAGGCTGGTAAAGTTGCGGCAGGCAGCGTGACAGGCAAGAACAACTCCCCAACAGATGATGTTGATACCAAGGTATTTGCCGATCGGGACTCGTTGAATGATGAGGTCGGTCGGATATTCGACGACCAGAACCGCGATGTAGATGCACGTAGTAAGCCAGGAGAACTAAGGCAGCTCGAGTTAGCTTAGATGAGAATACAAGAACCATATGCCAAAGACTCACCTGCTGGCCTACAAGATTGTTGTCTTCGTTGAAATCCATAATGGAAACAAATGATATGGCGCCCTTGTCTAGTGTCTGCATAAAATACGTGACAATCATAATGACTAGGACCCGTCGATCGATCATCCGTTTCAGGCGTTTATCTGTCTTTTCGTCAATTTCGATGCGCCCTGCGCTGGCATATGCTGCGATCTCTCTGTCCACTCTAGAGTGGTTGAGTTTGTCTTGGGCTGGATCATGGGAAGTCATGGTCTCAAGATCAGCCGGAAGGCGCACTTGGTCGATCTCCCTCGAGGTACCACCTCCGTCCGCGCTCGGGACAGATTTGGGAGCCATTCCAGTGGTTTCGAGGATGAAATGCGTCTAAAGGCTAATATGGTGATGAGAGAAGGAAACGTCTTCCGTGGCCTCGTGGGAATCACAGCTTTTCGGATGGAGGGGCGTGTTGCTGTTTCAAACACCCTGACACAACTATCACGGACTGCACCAACAAAGATATAGTGAAGATATGATCGCTGCCAGATGTACCGAAGACCGCTGCGGCATCAAACTCGACCCGAGGGCTACAAACACCAGCCGATCAACCCCGCAATCCCCAGTCTGGGGATCGTCATAGAGGAACCTGGGTTTACCAATTCGTCGTCGCGTACACCGACACCCGATCCTTGATCATATTGCCTCCAGTCGCTAATCCCTGCATATAAGCATATCCATAATCGATATGGGGCGGCGCCTGGGTTCATGGAGCATTGCGATGTCCAAAAAAAAAAACGAGACACACCCTCCGACTACAACTCACAGTTCCAGTTCGCCCTCTACTCTACCCCCAATGCCTCCTTAGGTGATTGTTCACCCCCAATAGTATCAGTCACTGTGGTTTGCTGGAACTTAATAGTTGTAAGCATATTGAAGACTCGGTAAGGCAGTGGGTTAGACTATGGAACGCTGAGCATAACTCGAGGTGTGGTGGGTATACATAGGCATCAGAGTTTGTCCGGAGAAGAGTGGCGATTAAGAAAGACGTTTATATTAGATGTTCGTGTATACACATGTCTCTGGGTTTCTTGTAGAGAAACAATCGATGTTTCCTGTTGTCAACTGACTCGCTCGACTCGGTTTGTTGAGCGGAGATGGTCCCGTAAGCCGGTTATTCGCAGAGCTGAGCTCGGATGCCAGTGTTTGCATCCCAATCCTAGGTCATCGTAACGCTGAAAGAGGAAATCTATCCCGACCTAGCATGTTTCGAAAATCGTTCTTCATCAAGCCACTTGCAGCACACTGGCCCCCAAGTCGCAAAGGGCCTTGACGGGACCTAGGATCAAGGATGACGCCCTTCGGTTGAAATGTATCCGACGGTAGAACGAATCTCTTGACGTTGTAATGTTTTCCAGAAGCTCGGTTCTTTTATCTCCGAGGGCGTAGATTGGGAGATCCATTAAACCCATTCATGATGTTGTGCTCTGGTTGATCTCTTACCTCTCACCTCGCATCCTCATTGCCATTCGAATTCTTTTGCTGCCCCAAGAAACTAGACCCCACAACACCATACAAATATGTCCAGCCACGGTATCCGACGGGACCAGGTCCACGCCACCATCGATCTGTTGATTAAGCAACTCGTCGGCCTTACGGACAGCTCTAGCAAGTACCTAGTGCACCTCCCCGACGGGAGAATCATCGATACAAAAGGCTGGAATGGCTGGGACTGGACACATGGAGTTGGGTTGTATGGCATTTGGAAATATTATGAACTCACGGGGAATCCTGAACACCTCACAATTATCGAAAACTGGTTTGACTCCCACTTTCGAGCCGGAAGCACAGAGAAGAACATCAACACGATGTCAGTCTTCTTGACGCTGGCTTGTGTTTATGAGAAGACAAGGAACCCTGTCTACCTTCCCTGGCTGGAGGCATGGGCTGAGTGGGCTTATCATGACTTGCCTCGCACTCAATACGGTGGCATGCAGCACATCACCTACGTCAAAGCCAACACTGAGCAGCTTTGGGACGATACGTTGATGATGACAGCCCTTCCACTTGCGAAAATCGGAAAGCTTCTTGGCCGACCTCACTATGTGGGGGAGGCTCTGCGGCAAATACTGATCTTGATTCAATATCTCTTTGACCATCGAACTGGGCTCTTTTTCCACGGCTGGAAATTCGAGTCAAGTGACAATGGCCAAGCGGGCCACAACTTTGCTGATGCCCGCTGGGCCCGTGGGAATAGCTGGCTTACCATGGTCATCCCTGAGATGCTCGAGTTATTGCAAGATGATGACAACAACCCGGCGCTCGGCGCCTTGAGACATCACCTCATCAACACTCTTACCGCCCAATGCCGGGCCCTTGCACAGCATCAAGACCCCGATACTGGGTTGTGGCAAACGCTTCTGGATCATTCCGAGTCTTCAGGCTCATACCCGGAGGCTTCAGCAACTGCAGGCTTCGCCTACGGCATGCTCAAGGCAAGAAGAATGCGCCTCCTGCCCCTTGAAGTAGGATTGCTGTCGGTCACACGAACATACGACGACATTGCAACCGCAGCTATCAAGGGGGTGTTGAATAAAGTGTCGCCAGAGGGCGAGTCGCCTCAGACAAGCTTTGGAACAGGAATGGAAGATACGCTGCAGTTCTATAAAGATGTACCCAAGACGGCCATGCCGTATGGCCAAGCTATGGCTATTATGGCGTTGGCAGAGGTTGCTAGATGGTTTTATTAAGGATGGCAGCCACCCGAACGGGTTTGCTATCTAATCACGAGATAAAGAGCCGGTGAGGATGCGAAGGATTATCCCATTGGGAAAGAAGAAGTATTGTCTTTTTATTAACTAACCAACGAGAGTAATTGTGCTCATTATGTGCTGGTGTTCATATTACCGTTGGCGTTAAACTCATGATCTGTAATTGCCTCCGGGTATACCAAGCCCCCTTGACTGTGCACTTGGTCCATCGTTTCCATGATAGCCAGGGTTTCATCCAGTGGCATGACTTCACATTCGATCTTCCCGTCCCTAATACATCTTGCCACTTCATCAGCCTCCCAGAAAAACCCTTGTCCACAACCGTCACGATTTTCGTCCTTCGGAACCGGACACTCGATTGTTTGTATGTCTTGCCCACTGCCACTTCGGATAATGCGGAAGTTGGCTGGTCGATATGCGGGGTGAGCGACCTGTATCTCGCCCTTTGAGCCTTGTATGCGAATTCCGTGAGTGCTACCTACTTCCCTAGCATTCGTGGCTAGAAGGAGTGAGCTAGTGGCTATGCCCATAGTGCGGTGCCGTGGAAAGTGACAAATAATCGCCACGCTTTCATCTACCCCAGTAGGGTACTTGTCCATGGCTGAAACAACTGTGGGTCTCTCCTTTTTCTGGTCTGATTGTAAGTGGAAAAGGATCTGAAAGACCCAAGTGAGGGAATAGAGGCCATAGTTGAGCAATGTGCCTCCTGCCAACTCGGGATTCAACAGGCGATGAGAATCTTCCAAGCTCTGCCCTTCCTCATTCGATACTTTGACAAATGAGAGGTCAGCAGTAACTCGCGACACAGTCCCTATCTCGCCCTGACTCACGAGATTACGTATCTTCTTGCTCAACGGCATGAACCGTGTCCATACAGCTTCCATAAGAAACAGATTTCTCTCACGAGCGAATTCGACAAGTCGGCGAGTTTGTTCGAGAGTGACAGTGAAAGCTTTTTCACATAGAACGTGTTTCCCAGCTGATAGTGCCAGCATG
>JAAGWO010000070.1:0-59238 GCA_013266205.1 Fusarium decemcellulare
GTGGGAGAGACAAAAACTAAACATCGGTCAGTACGGATTTCGCCAATTCCTCACCTTCATTCGGAGTCGACCACCAAGTTTCCTCCAGTCGCCTTGATGGATCCACTTGACCAGACCCTCATGCAGTTTGTTCGCGTCGAGTACCTCGTTGAATAGCAAAATTTCGCTTAAGACAATGATGCGGCCTGTAGAAAGATCGTTGAGGAAATACAGTGGATAAACTTCGTCGGACCTTATTATCGGATGGTGCGGCGTCTTGAGTAGGGAGCCTAGCCAACGATTTAAAGCTTGCGTGAAACTGGGCATCTACAAATAGATTGAAATAGGGTAAAGGAACAGAACGAGCGTGAACTGAACGTGTAATTTAAATGTTGCCGTCTCATAGCATGGGCATTGGACCCTAAATCCTTCTTCCTGCGTCCCATCACTTGAAGTAAGCGTTAAAGGACACGGAGACTAGGCTTGTATAAGTACTGGAGATGATTCGGTAAAACCAGCTCAAAAGCCACCATCTTTCTCCCTGAAGTCTCCACTGATAACTTATCAAGTAACATTTTTATATCTCTGATATGACTAAGGTAGAGTTTTACAATAAGTGTACGAGGAAAGCGGGTTTAGAGGTAAATTGGAACCTGTCTTCTGGCAAGTGAAGCAACATGTGCTACAAAAACTCTGTCCTGTTGCTTTTCATCATGCTGTTGATCTGTTCTGACCGTGTCTGCTAGATTAGCCCATATTTTGGAATAGGAATGTCCTCGATGGCACAAATTCTAAGCCAAGTTGTCTACCTTGGTGTCTCTAATGTTGTACCACTTCCCGCCAAAATGACATATATTACAAGGATAAGCGGTCTCAAATGAGCTTTGGGGACGCTGAAATGAGTGAATTTGCGGCCAATTCTTGTTACAGTCTGTCATTTTGGTGCTGATAATCTCGACTCGCAGTAGGGTCCTGTCTTCATGAGTATGCGTCCTTTCTAAGCTATTTATTAGATCGTCTAGCCTTTGTTTTGGTCATTTGTTTCAACTACTTAACCCCAAAACCGTGCATTATTTATCTATCTAGCTAGTTATCCTATCGAGGACTAGTATTAACTCTGTAAACAACTGGCTTTGTCAGAACACGGCAAGTATGGAGTTAATTTCTACTACACCGCATTAGAAATCCCCTGAATCAAACACCTAGCTATACAGCTAGTATTAATGGCTGCCCTGAGTATTTACTGAGCCATGAATTAGCTCGTACAGTTGCTTGAAGTCTACTTGACCTGCTTGTCATACGTTGAAGCGGCCAAGGCACCATCAATAAAACCACGGTGCTCACAAGACTGGCATTAATCTTTGACAAGTCATGCTTCCCCAAATTATAAGTCAAAGGCATTTTCATGCTTCAGATGAGACTTGTCACCATGTACAATGAATTGGAAGTAAGGCTACACTCACTGGCCTGATACTCAAGCTCAACCTACGTAGATCATCTTCAAGTATGATAACAACGTCTGACTGTGTACATTATGACTCTTTTGGCTACTTCTTTGAGTCAATATGGTATTTCCCTTAAACGTTTAAGATGTAAATCTCTCTTTGATGATCAACATATTTAGCACAGTTGTATTGATTTCGAAAACCGCTACATTAAGAGCCCACAGTCTTGCAGACAATAGCTTGGCACTCTCGATATTTATCTTCTAAACCAGCAAACGACAAATACTTATCACGAGGGCTTAATACTACCTCCATGGTATAGCATATGGCTTTGCACCCTTATGCAACTTCTCACTCATGTAGTCGAGAGGGTCTAGGAGTCGACAAGGCGTTGCGAAATGCCAAGAGTTGAACGTTAATAGATGTGGATTTATTTAATGCAATCAAGCTCGCTTAGATGCATGGGGTTAGAGAAATACGCATCATTGTCCATTTTCATTCGGTATGCCTTGGTCCTGTGGCGCGCTGAAAATTCTGCGGGGACTTATTAGAAGACTATTGAAGCCATACGAGGTTAGGTGCTGGGCTTCAACGGTCTAGACCGAGGCTGAGACCAGATATGGCCCACTGAGGTGTACTATCGACCATGATGGAGTCGGTGAGCTCATGTATTAATACGTTTGTCTGGATGGCGTGAAACGACTTTTCTTAGTTCCTTTCTCGTTCACACACTTTAGAATTACCATGGCAGCCGAAATATTGCTTACTTGCCTTCTCTTCGCTCGGGTGGGCGCGACAGCAGGTGCCTTCAACCGCGATAACCTATTCCGATGCTTTATCGATCAGCGGTACTCTGTTCAAGCTAGTGGCTTCTGTTCCGGACTTTCTCCCTTCACTGCGACAGTCGCTACCACTACGGCCACCATGTCAGAGCATACCATCACGTTATTATGTACTATTGTGTTGTGAACTGACGAATATTCTTATCTTAGAACGACAACAGTTGAAGCTCAAGTCACTGTGAATGCTATTATCGACACAATAACTTCCACTACCACCGAGTTTACCGAAACAATCCCAACATCAACTACTGTTGTAACGCAAGGCGCCGACAATGTTGTCAAGCGTGACGCCGCTGCCAGTCCTGCGCCGCCGAAATGCATGACCAATGGCGTTACATATCCTGCTAGTCGAATCACTTCAGCCTGCTCGTGTATCGATGTGCCTGCTGTTACGGTCAGCGTATCTCAGACTGTGAGCACTGAGACGGTGACACGTGTACGTTCTCTGTGCAGGTTCAAGGACCACTACTTATAAAAAGAATAGACTACGACTGCATACACGACTCCCTTAGCTACTATCACGGCTTGGGAAACCATTTACACGGCCACATCTAGCGGTGTTCTCACAGTTACAGTGGCCCCACCCTCAGTAAACCGTCTTATCAACGGCGACTTCGAAACTGGAACTCTCGAGGGTTGGCAGCTGGCTCCCGACAGCTGGAAAGGCCAAATGTCAAGCTGGAACGTCGCACCTGTAGGCCAGGGCAATTGGTCTCTCCAGGTTCTTGGCTCGGCCGACAACAGCCTTGGTTCATTGCGCCAAATCAAGCCCATCTACCTGGAGTCAGGGAAATACCGAGTCAAAACCACATCCACACCCTTCAAGTTTCCCATGAACACAGATGCATGGCGCAATACGGTAGTATTTGAAGCGGTGAACCTAGACAGGGGCACAAATATCACCGTCAAATACGGTGGTGGAAAGGTTCAAGTCATAGGCCGGGCTATTGCGGTTCCCTTCCAACAAGATTTTGATATTTCCGAAGAGGCGGCGGGATACACTCAAGTGTCTATCAGATATACTGCGCCTAACCAACCTTTCGCGAATATAGATGGAATTTCATTAGAGAGGCTGGCATGAAGGACGATCTTTTAGATGGTTAGTATGCTACCGTGACGAAGTGCATCAGATTTGACCTCATTTCAATAGTAAGTCACACTTGTCAGGACAAAACTATGTTTATACAATAATGGGTGTCGCCAAGGGAATTGTAGGAAATCAAGTTCAAAGTTGGTATCCCAGTGGCACATTAAATGCGCTGCCTAGGTATCTAGAGACAGGACAACATGCATTATCTTAGCAATCACCTGGCTTGTCAACTGTTCTGAGCTAGAACTGAGTGAGTTTTCTGCTCTAGGTCAAAGCTCGACGGACTGCCGCTTTCACATCCTCTTTCTCCAAACCAAGAAGCTCGTTTGAGCTGTTCTCGGCTGTGAGAGCGTGACCAGCACCATCAGCAAACAAGAACTCCTGAATATACTGACCAAAGGCGCTGTAGTCATGCTTGGCAATCTTTCCATCTGCAATTTTCTCCAACTCGGCACCCGTAACGTGTGACACCTCAAACTTATTCCCCGTTACCTCTTCAACGGCCTCGAGAAGTTCGTTTTGGGTCGTCACAATGCCTGCCACATTAAGATACTGATTTGCAGTCTCTTTAGGCTTCTTGAGAATGGCAGCTACAGCGTCGCCAATGAATGCTAGTGGACTGGTCGAATAGGGCTCATTGCCTGAGTCGACAAGAGTAAACTTGCGGTTCTTCACGTCCACAAAACCACTTCCACTCTTAAGAGGCTTCATCTGTTATTTACTGAGCACTATGAGAAGAGAAGGGATGTGCTTACAAGCTCAAAGAAAAGACCCGTGGAAAGACCTGTCCAAGAGAACCAGTCATGCTTGCTCGCGAGTTCAATCAAGTAGTCGCTATTCTGCACCTTGCCAGCAAGGAGACGGCCAATCTTGGTATCACGGTACTTGCGAGACTCGATGCCAAACTCTGAAGGAATGAAGCGCTCGATCTTGGCAGCAATAGTGGCGTCAATGATGACTTTTTGGGTACTAATGCCAGCCGTAGCGGACGTTGAAACGATGGCATCTTGGCCGGAAATAGCCTCTTTTACCGAATCAACTGAAGAAAGATCGGCTCGTTTGACTGCAATGCTATCGGGGAATTTTGCCTGTGACTCATTGCGAGTGATAGCTGTCACGTCAAAGCCAGCCCTGAGCAGTGCCTTGACTACTTCTGAACCCAGCGTTCCCGAGGCCTGAAGGCGTCAACTGTCTGGCTTCTCAATCGTTTAGGAACAAGGTAGAAATAACTCACGCCTACAACTGCAACCTTTTGGATAGTCATGGTTTCGGTTTCGGTGTATTGGGGTATAAAGTCTGGATGAGTCTCAAATAGGTGGAGTTGACGAATACGGCGGGATGTAGAAAGCGGTAGGTCGAGAGGCCAAGCAGGAGAGTCGGGAAGAGATTCTTATGTTATTATGAGCCTGGTGCCGCGATGACACCATCTGATGGTTTGACGATGCAACCTCACTGGGTCCCTCTAATCCAGTTGTCGTTGAATATCGCCCCACTCGAGCTTGTATGGTGCCATACTCGCATTTAATTCCAACGATATCGCCGCTGAATCAGCCATTATCTAAGAGGCGCGCAGATGCAGAGTTATTAAGCGGAGATATACTGCTGGAACTGGTCTGCCTTGGAGTCTGGGTCGATATCCTTGACATTAGCATCGCTGAGTTGGGCAGAATGAATAGGATTTTGATTTTCTCAGAATAATAATTCTTTCTGCGTCTCACCAACCTACTTGCGCTTCGGCTTAGTCGTCCTTGCTCCAGACTTGATGGGATTTCTGAGCTAGTAGTGACAGGGGTCCCCAGTTATACACCAACTCGCCGTTATGACATGAAATGAGGTTAGTCAATCCGCCATCACAGGCCTCCATCAAAGCGACATTTGGAGACGATTTCTTCTTGATGCCTTCAAAGATCTCTCTAAGTTCCAACAGGTGTGTGTTGGTGCAAATATGAATGAGGCCAGGCGGAAATTGGCCCAGTCTCTGTGACAAAACTGCCAGACCACGGGACTCTAGAGAGCGGGAGAGACCAAAGACCCAGCTGCAACCCAGATTAGCGTGAAAATTCTGAGACCGCTTTGCGTTGGCTAGTACCTGTAATCAAAGCCGGCGGATGCAAGTAGTTTGCTGGCCTGGTGTTCAAAATCTCTGGCAACTTGGCCACGAATATGTAGGTCTGTCAAGTTTGCCTCCTCCCATTGCAGGTATCCACCAGGCCCTGTTGATTAAATATACTGGTTAGTTTCATTTGGACCGATATGTGGAGATGGAACTGACTCAGTAGTTTTATGGCATTACGAATCAATACGTCAACGTCTTGCGTCTTAAGAGTGCCCGCCCACATCCGCATGTGAACGACGTCGTATTTCCCAACCAGTCTCTCGGGTAGGTCATGGAGAGAATCCATCAGGTCAAGCTCAACATTTTCAGGCCACAAATCTCTCGAGGGATACCGATTAACGGATGTGTCGTATCCATGGAGCGTCGCGGTCTTTGGGAGCTCCTGTGCCAGGTCAAAGAGCCATATGCTAGAGCCGCTGTCAGACACAATGCAGCATAGGAGGTTAAGAGTAGGTACCCCGTTCCCGTTCCAATGTCGGCAATACTCATGTGATCAGTCTTGTTGATTCCGGGATGGAGCGCATACCCGTTGTGAAGTCTCCATAACAAGTGTTGAGCATCAAGCCTGAGGCAGTGAGCGTCTCAGTTTCGGGACAAAGGGAAAAGATTCAAGTTGAAGACTTACCTCAGGGAGTCAGATATGTCTTGACTAAAGATCAAGCTACCATCGCTTTCTTCGGCGTCCATGGCTATGACAGAACGAAGGTGAAAGAACGATAGCTGTGTCCTAGTACGAAGATCGAGCCGAACTATTTAAAAGAAAGAAAACGTGCAAATAGCCACCGCTATCTAGGCGAAGGGGTATGATTAGAACAGAGACCATAAATCTCCTAACCTGTATGTCGGAAGGAATAGCCTTTTCATGTGTAACAACAAGATTGTGGCCCTCACGTTGGGTGACGATGCTATCAGCATTAGGAAGGATAACCAATACAATTTCAAGTTGACAGGGCGAGGTCGTACAATGCCGGCTGAACCAGAACTATTCGGGAGCATAGTTTCACGGCAGTTCAGCTCCCTCATTTCAAAGGAACACAGCATTGCGTTTGTGAGCCCAGCTGACCAAGGTTGTTCGGAGTTCGCCCACCGCGATAGATTGCAGACTCTGTACTCATGAAAGGCATTGTAGATGGCAAATCTAATTCACTCATGTGCGCGTGGTGGTATAATTGCCGCAGATTTTGGCCACATTCTCTTGTCATAACCTCCACTACTAACATGACGTGCAGTATCTAGTTGCAAATATGTGATACTTGAATGACTATTAAAGACTCCAAGGCGCAGTATTGCGTCCAGCTGAAACAAGATAACCTAGGCTTGATCATGGAGAAGCTATTTATGGATGCTGATGGGTAGGTATCCAGACTGTCTGATTTGATCCGCCGTCTGAGAGTGAAGGAAGCACGGGCAGCGTTATCTTGGTGTGAACTAGAGGATCTCTGAGAATATTCAAGGAGAGCAACACGCCTCTGGTTAAGAAACTATGAGTGGGAAAGCCTAGGGCAATATCGGTTGCTTGATACACGCAGTTCGGTACTCAGCCACTGTTTCTGACATCGCGCCTGTGGATCGGTGATGATCGCGGAAATCTTTGTCCGGAATCTTCGGCATCCGACTGGACAGGGTGGTCAGCATACCGAAATTATTGTGGAAGACGATTGAGGGATGTCATACCTTGCACTTAACCCCGCATCCTTTAGGCGGTAAATGCGAAATTCCTTGCATGAAAGGTTCCCGTGACTGAGATCACCTCTACAAGAAGGAAGATCTACAGCCAAGCGTCCTGGCGCCCTGGTTAATCCCGAGCTTCGGAATTTGTCGTGGTCGGCTTCATATCAAGCCACTTGTCACATACCGAGAGAGTGGTTTCGGTGTTGTCGACAACACTGGCCAGTCCTCGGCCTGTGATTCGTGGAGTGTGTGAGGAGTTGCCGCGTCCCTCAGTTACCTACTCTCAAGGCATCTGCTACATAATGCCGACAGCTTTGTGCGAATTCCAAATGGTAATAATTCAAAATATGTAATGTGTTATTGCCTCTATGTCGACCTCGTCTGAGGATAGGTGATCTTAGGAAATCCTCCTGTGATTGCCCAAAAGCCTGAGATGTCTTCTGAATCCCTTGACCAATTGGTCAGATTTAGCACCGATCCGACGCCCGTACGCCAAGTTCATTACAACGCACAGCGTCTTGTTATTTCTCTCCATCTGTGCCCACGGTAAAACGGCTCCTTCAGGCGATTGGTCTTCTGCTATTTGGCTCTGGCGGGCAAGGCCTACAACCTGATTCCGCGTGAAAGGATATGCGTTTCTTTCGCTAATTGAGTGCCTATAAGACGGTCTTCAGCGCTTATTGCGCCTCGCACAAGCTATAGTACAAACCATCATTCACGAACCCGCTTTCCGCGAATATTACATTCATTTTAAGAACCTCCGCGGGATTAGCCAAAGGCGCCGATTCCTCCGTCTCTTTTAATTACTAAGTTCTTTTAGGTATGCATCCAAGTCCACGAGTCGCATCATGCCTCACTGGGAAGCTCAGTGGGTTCTTGCACCTCAACGCGGTCAATTGTATGTAAAACTCCTGTTATGCTTGTTTTTGTGCCGGCCCTAGCCTTTATGGGAGGACAGCGCAGCATGGATGGTTTCTGAACGGGTATGGAAGTATAGATATAGTGTGGGAGAGAACTCAAAGCCGGTAAATAGTGGCAGAGAGTCGGCATTTTCCATCGAAGCTACTTCCAGATCGAATATGTGGGGATGAAAGGGCTAACTTTCTTTCTGATAGCACCGGCAACTATGAGACCTGAACCACAGTTCCTTGCTGCTTCTCCAATGAACCTGAAATGGATGCCCTGTCCAAGTCTAGCGGTGAGAGGGGTTTCCCACGGAGCTGGGCCCAGACTGTCTGATGCGTAGGGCGTGCGAATAGGGCATCCATTTCCTCCAGAGACACACCTAGAGGTTGTTAGTTGGGAGCGGTGCTTGTGCTTGAAAGTCTGGAACCAACCTTTTGTTTCTGGGATGCAGAAGAATGACCAAATACCCATGGCGACCACAAATCCACCAAACATGAAGTAAGTGCCGTAGCCTAGATCGGTGATCATATAAGGAGTTGCGCGGGCAACAATAAAGGACCCAACCCATGTACTGGCAGTTGAGATAGCCACGCACATCATGCGCACATCAAGAGGAAAGATCTCGGCAGCATAGGTCCAAGTGATGCCCTGCCATGTAGCACAAATGATGAAGGCATTGAGATAAATACAGACCATGGCAAAATACCCCCAGCCGTCTTGCTGGATGTCTCCGTCTGCGGCCTTAGCCATTGGGTCTGCCCTGAGAACGTAGCCACCAACGTACCACAGTGGCAAGCTACCGATCATGGCGCCCCAAATGAGGCCTCCTCGACGACCGACGCGCTCGATGACCCAGAAAGCAAACAGGATCATTCCGAGGGTTTTGGCAACGCCATAGATTCCGGTACTCAGGAGTTTGACGCTTGTTCCCTTAATGCCGAGTGTCTCAAAGATGCGGGGTGAATAGTAAGTCATGATGTTGACCCCGGTATACGATTGAAGAAACATGAGAAATGCTCCAGTCCCCAGCCGATTTCTCGTACCGGGTGCCAGCAGCTTTTTGAATTGTTCCTTTGTGCTGACGCTGCTTCGTTCCTCGACCTGCAGGCGCATCTCACGCATCTCGTTGACGATATACGGGTGGTCGGCGGGCAGCTTGCGGATATAGACGAGAGCCTTCTCCGCTGCCTCAAATTGATGTTCCCTGGCTAGCCATCGAGGCGACTCTGGGCAGAAGGTGATTCCTACCAGCAGCAAAGCGGCCGGCACGATCTGAAGAGCAAGAGGAACGATCCACTGAGCTTCTGAGCGAACATCGATAGTACGGTCCACGGCGTAGTTGATCCAGAAGCCCAACATACCTCCTCCCTGGGAGATGATTTCGAAAATCCCAACTAGCCGGCCTCTGATGCTAGGAGGCGCCGTCTCAGCGATATAGACTGGAACCGACATGGTGGCCATCCCAATACCCAGGCCTCCGATAGCCCGGCCAGCAATGAGGACGTCCAAGATGCCGTGAGCAGCAGCCATCATAGTCCCTCCCACAATGAAGATGCAGGATGCAACAACAATGGCCGTCCTGCGACCAAACTTCTCAGCCACCGGGAAAGTACAGAGGGCACCGAAGAAGCAGCCGACCTGGAACATGGACGCGATGTTGGCTTGAGCATTGTCCCTTTTGGAGTCACTCATGTTCCCAATCTTGAAATCCCGCACAAATGAGTCGAGGGCCATTGTTCCTCCAATTACACTGGTGTCGAATCCCACTGTTTCTGATGTTAGCCTGAACATGTTTGCAATACGTGATTCTATTGCTAGGGGTCAACGCACTTGCGAGAGCGGCCATAGATGCAATGAGCGCGATCCTATGAATCGTCCAGTTGCGGACTTCGGGTGGATCATTTGTTCCTTTGGCTGCAGCGAAACCCATGTTTGAATGCGGGTGTTGAAGTTGTGTTGGTGGTACCGGCGTGGAGGAAAAGGAGTAGCCAATCAACGGTTATGTCACTTGAGACGAAGACACAGTAGCTTCTGAGACCTCATTCAGCAATTGAGCTACATTGGCCTTGATTTTATACCCGTAAATCGAGGAGACAAGCGGATCTTGTGTCCCGGGTCCCTGACAAGGATTTCCCCACGGGGAAATGGATTTACCCAGATCAACGATCGTCTCTTGCGGGGTACCACCTTCGGCATCATACCGAAGCCAGATCGTTCTAAGAATGTTTAAAATAAGCTCATGGAATTGATTAAGCTTAATCCACGGTAATTTGGCAACAGGCGCCACAAAAAGAGCCGAGGGTGTTGCTTAGCCACCCATCTCTGAACAACCGATGCGAAAAAGACACAAAGAAATACGAAGTCGACATTCTCATAGTATTTACATAATTTACTGTTCAAAATAAACCTTTCTCAGTACTTTTCGTGACATATGCTTCTGGACTATAGAGACTCCGGAACATATCTAGTCCACGGAACTAACAGTAATGATAGAAATAGGAAGCCTCCAACGGCCAAGGAGTGTGGAAATGATTCGGGAAATACCAAGGACGGCCCCACCGCAGTCAAAGAGAAAACTGTTGGAGAACCTCCGACTCAAGAGAGAGGCAGATCGCTGATGCCGATGAAGTATGGAGGCTAAGCCTAGTACACGCCGAGGAGGATGGCGGGTTTTCTTCGCGGCTCTTGGCAAAGATTCCGTAGAGCGCGGAGAACAGCTCGACCAACTACCATGTGGGGTCCAACTCTTGTAGACAGTTCTAACCTATCCAATCAAACACGATATATCAAAGACGAACCAATTTTCGCCGGTGGCATCGGTATCACGGGGATGACTTGGGGCACTGTGTTCATTCGCGGCACCATACGTACAGGTGCCGGCTTTCGTCCCGGCTTTTCGTGAATCTTTCCGGATTCTTTTCCATGCCGGGTCCTATGTCTTTTCACTGAATCCTGGCTTAGAATCTGATTGTTCTGGGAATAGGCCGGTACAATACTGAGAACGAATCCAAGGTTCAACTGAGACACTTGTATTCATAATAGTCGTGAAAACAAAGCATCATCTAAAACAATACCCGCGGACAATAAAATATGCAGATACCGTTGTCTTTAATAAGCTCTCTGGTATCTGTGGTCTCTTTTTTGAGGTGGCAGACCTGATTTCTCTACAGCTATTGCCAGCTTTCAACGGGATCCGTCTATTTACGAAGTTCCCATTGGCATCCGAAACGTTTTTCCGGCAAATAATTTCAACCGTGACGTAACTTCACTGGCATACCGACGTATTAGATGGACACTCCGCGGAGGCTGCTGGCCAGGTCGCCAAGCATTTAAACGACGCCGTGTTCGCCGTTCTCGATCAAGACTTTTATGAAGCAAGTATTGACATCTCATAATACCAAAGTGCCTTCGAAGCTGTAATTCTGAATCTGCTAACTGGTATGTTGTATTCATAGCTTCTCGCTGATAGGACAGGAAACTATGTTTCAAGGACATTTGAACAGATATTTGACTTTCCTCCAGGCCCTACCTTTGCCAAACGAATCGTTCATGACGGAACAGTCTACTTCCCAGAGTGCAAATGCATCTTCCTTGCCGAGTTATACTCACCCAAACAGGGCTACTCCACAGATGCCATGTCCTGGGTATGGCGAGTGGATCTCAACAATACACCACCGACTACAGATCGAGTATTTCCCTCGCCACAATTAACTGTACCTAATGGCGCCTACTATCATAACGGAGGCGTCTACTAGGCGCACGAGGGGAACTACACGGTCCCTGGCGGCATTGTTAGGATGAACCTCTCTCGCTACGAACAGAGGTGGTCTTGGACAACTTCTTTGGTCATAGATTCAACAGCCCGAACGACATCGCCATCACCCATGATAGTATTGCGTATTTTACTAACGGATACTATGGCTACGATAGCTTCAACGACACGCTCAAGCCAGAACCTTCCAACGGTGTATATCGCTGGAATATGAAAACGGGCGATCTGCGAATGATCCTCGGCGCTGGTGGCGGCCCCTTTACAAACCCAAACGGCGTGGCCTTGAGCCCAAATGATGACCACCTATACGTGGCAAACAGAGGAAATACATCTGATAACCCAGCGGGTGGCCGCACGATCTATAAATATCACGTCAATCACAAAGATGGCACGGCACCGGTCACAGGCGGACATGTATTTGCGTATGCAGACTCAGGCTTCCCAGACGGTGTCAAAGTTGATTGTGACGGAAGGGTATATGGTGCTATAACCGGTTGTGTGCAGATTTGGGATGCAACCGGAAAGTTACTCGGTATTATTAAGGTGGCCAACGGTGACGTAGCTATGAACATGCAGGGGGTAGACAGCTGGATGTATATTTCTGGGCGTGAGCATTTGTACAGGGTCCAATGGAACTCGAAGAGAGCGCATTCTTACTGTGCTCGGGGCTAAGTTTAGACAGATAATTGTCGCCCGGCTCTGAAAATAGAGACGACCTTGACTAGAGACTCTGTGTAGAGTCTCAAGGGCAGCAACAAGGTAGCTATGAGAATGAAATTGAGAAAATTTGCCGTGATGCAGCAGAAGATCGAAGACATCAGGTACCCATTCTCTTTGCTTCTATTCGGTATGATTTCAGGGCTCAAAGGTTAACAATACCTACTATAATTCTGAAGATCCTACTACGAGGTCAAAGCTGATACTAAAGTCCGATTGCTGCTCAACTTGAGGTAACTGTTAGTCGATGCCTTGCTAAATAGAGTATTCTGGTGACAGGCCATGGCTCATGAGTTGCCTCCGTCTTTGCTTGGTAAATACATGTTACATGCGTGTCTGCACTGTTCGCGTCAACAGAACTCGAGGCATCTAGACTGACCAGGATGAAGTTTTTGTTCTTGAGGTCGGTATAATTCCTCTGGTCTTTGCTCACTATTAGATTATTTCTACTCACAATATCAGTTTCGCTGGAAGCGATTTCGGTTTTGGTAAAGCTTTAGAGTGGGAATTGTAATTTATGCAAAGCACATTGGCCTTTCAATAAAACCACCTAGTATCTCTCAATTCTCGGCGTACATTTTGTCTCTCTTTACTGCCAAGAACGCCAAGCTCCATAGTTGCCTGATATTGCTCTCTGTTCCAGAACTGAGCCCTGGTGGAGGAGGTAGAACACCCAATGGTGAAAGCTTGTAGCCCCCATTGGTCCCCTTCCGCTTTTTACTATATGTCCAGCTCCAGACTTCAGATTGAAGCTGGCCAGAGTTTTCTTCGATTGTATCCCACAGCAGGTTGTATGCGCGTCGCAAAGCAGTAAAGACTCCCTCGTCACGGCAGAATGCTGGACCGTCGCGCGAGGCATGCTTTGAGTTAGAGTTAGAGCATCGCGAAAGTTGCCTCTCCAAGCCTTTGGCCATTAGAGCCAATTGCCAGCTCCAAATGACTGTTCCGTGGTAGGCAGAGTTAGTAAAGTTGTCGATGAAGTCATCCTCATCAGACAAGGCTGGATTGGCAACAACTGCACCAAATGGGGTTGTGAGACCTGCAGGGAATGGGCGAAGAATCGCGTTGGCGGTGGAGTTGATGAAAGTTGTTAATTGTTCGTCATTGGTCGAGTTGAGGAGGAAGAGGCGAAATGCTGTATCGGTGTGGATAATCTGTATCTTGTCTGGCGAAGAGGTTGTGTTGATGGCGAGGGCGTAGTCGACAATCTTTCCCGAGGATGAGTATTTGACTAGTGATTCTGAATGTGTTGGACCATTGTAAAAGGTACTCTTGCTGGTGTAGGCTTTTAGGAGAGATGAAGCCTTGTCAACGCTGATATTATACTCAAAGAACCGAAGTGTCTCGTCTTCCCACACCTTGGCTCGCTTGGCTGCGGCTGTGTTCCATTTTTGAGTGATAGAGTTGTTCGGGTACACTCCCGGTATCATCGCCAAGATCGAGATGGCGTATAGCGCTGCCGGGACGAGTGCACAGTTGACATCAAACGGGATTCGCCCGTTTGCAAGACCGTACGAGGAGTCTCGCCACTGGCCTACCAATTCTTTATCCTTGAGGTGAATCAGGTTTTTAACCGACTGGCTCTTCTCGAAGGCTTCGGTAATGTTCATGATTTTCTGCGCAGCGGTGTAGCCAAGATCTCCCCAGGTCAAGTTCCGGTTCTGAACGTCTACCTGGCCGGCTTTGGTGCTCAGCAGCGGCTTGACTCTCTCTGGGGTAGCATTGAAATACCTAGCCATAAGGATAGGGAGGAAGTAATCGGTATCGATCATTGGATATGTGAAGCCCGCAGCTGTTGAGTGGATCTTGTTTTGCAGGTTGAGAAACGTTGCGTAGTCCCCAATGGTCTCTTCGTGGCATACCGAGCCGTCAGTTCGATCAATTCGTTCTAAAACAGCACCGATGACGGCCTCAGTGGCTGAGTCGTTTCCGGTGCTAAGAAGAGGTTCCAGCAAGAGGGCAGATATCATACTGTCTCGACCAAAGTACGTCAAAAATCTCCAGCCGCCGGCAAGAAGCTTCTCTGCGTATGAGAAGAAAGAGAGGGACAGGACTTGCGACGAATCTTGCTTAATCAAGTATTGAGACTCCTTGTTCAAGACCTGTCGCGGCGCCAACTGTTTCAGCTGAGGGTAGTTGAAAGAAGCAGAGAAGCGGTAAAAGCCTGCCCCGAAGCTCACAGTTGTGTTTTGGATGCTTATACTGCTATCTCGATTGTCCCAAGGTACCAAATCTAGGATCGTGGTAGTGACATTGTCCAACCATAGGCGAGAGAATCGAACACCAGTTTCGTTAACGGTGGTGATGCTGACGGCATCTTGGATCACAGGACTGAGAGTGCTGGGTCCTTCAGTAAAATCCCGGATGTTGCGGATGCTCCCCAGGATAGCCACGGTCAAGTTTGCTGAAGCGTTAAATGAGATGACCCCCTCGACTCCCACGAAGGGATAATCGGACTTGCGATCCTCTCTATGAACGGCGGCCAGCGGGGCTCCAATGGTAGAGTTCACCAGCTCGATGGCAAGGGTGCCGTTCTCGCCACTCTGAGGCTGGAAAAAGGTGCATATTCCACTGTTCCCAGCGGGCCATGCCACAATCATACGAGGGCCGATGATGGAGAGATTACTATCCGGAAGGGGACTGGTAACGACGACTTGCGCGTCAGTGTTGCAGTCCGAGTAGAAGTAGTTTTCATATGGAGGGTCGCTGAGATGTTGTCGCGTTACTTGGCACGTCGCGGCCTCTCCCCCAAGGCTAGGGGAAAAGTAGAAAACGCCAAGCAGAAGGGCGAGGTGAAAGAGTATCATATTTAATCAGCTGGACCTTGTGACTAGACAGCAAAAAGCTGAAGGGTGGAGAGATATTGCCAGTCGCCTAGGCGAAATGCAAGGAGCAAAATGTAAGATCACCGTGGTAGTTGCAACGTCAGGGATTGCGGGGTAGTTAAAGAGAGCCACTGTACGCAGCAATTCCGCACCGTCCGCCTTCAATGACCATTCGTCAGCGCTGATGCCGATCGCTCTCCTTGTCCAGGCTTTTGGTCCATGGTCGTGTCAGCTATGACGCCAACTGTAGCTAGTCATGCTAGTTCCACCGCCCATTCGTTCCCCCTGGGCCTCATCTCGCCAGCCACTGCCCTAATCTCGAAACAGACGATCCCTGGGCCACGACACGTTCGTCCCTAGAAACGACGACCTCTGGTGTCTGATTTGTTGCCTAGAAATGGGTTTCAGTTAGCACTGACTGTCGGAAGAGCCGCTAGAATAGAAAGGGCGGACGTACTCATCTGGCTGGGGACGGCTGGGCTCGTATCTTTCTCTCGCGTCACCTAGCCCTTGGGATGTGCCGTCAAAGCTCGCCAGTTGCTGTTGTTGTTGCTGTTGCACTGCCTGGCTACTGTTCTGATAGCCGCGATACTGATCCCACTGCGACCCAGGCGGACTCGAATATGAACCCTGCTGCGGAGCTATGTACGGGTTCTGGCCCTGGTATGCCGACGCATCTGGCATGAATGGAGTAGCTTGCTGTTGTTGTGGGATACCAGGTTGGAGCGGTAAGGGAACCGGCCGCGCGTGCTGGCTGAATCTCTGGTTGGGATGTCCTGGCATCACTCCTACAGGTTTCCTCCTGATTGGCGCCGGGCTTGAAGTCCGCGATGAATCCAGTTGATTTGGAGTTTCAGTCCCATCTTGGTGCGGCGGAAAAGGTCGTACGGCTGGCTTCTGTGTCGCATTTCCAATTGCCTCAAGGTTCCCATCTCCGGAGATGTTGGAAGGATTGTAGGGGGCATAAGGATGGCTGTCCATGCTTGCCTCTTGGTTGAGGTTGGCCTGTTCGGGAACATTGCTTGCGGGTGGCTCATACTCAAGCTCTTGAGGCTCTTCTTCCTGCGCGCCTTGAGCGACCGGTGGCTCCTTTACCTCGTACATCGAGCTTCTATTACTCCTCTGGATGCTCGAATCGTCATAGTCGAGCCCTTGTTTACGGGCTTCAACACTTCGGACCACTGCAGCAACCCCTGCATCGCCTGACTCGATGGCGAGTCTAAGAGCTTCCAGTATGTGGGACACATGTTGAACCAGAATCTTGACACACTCTGTCGAGTCCATCTCCAGTGCTATCTGCAAGGCGTTCTGATTGTCGTGATTCTTGAGGAGCACATCGGCTCCTTTGTCAAGCAGAATCTGAACAGCCTCTGCGTCTCCCACCTGCGCGGCTTCCATCAGAGCAGTGTTGCCGTCTTCGTCAGCAAGGTTGATATCGGCTCCCGCATCGATGATAGAGCGTACTGATGACTCGTCGAAGAATGTAGCCACGTTGATCAGCGGAGTCGACATGTTTGGCCCGCCGCGAACATTCACATCAGCATGTGCCTTGATGAGGTGGTTGAGGATGTCTGGTTCGCCCATTCGCGCTGCTGCGATCATGGGGCAAGTGAGAAGTCCTCCGCCAATATTGGGATTTGCGCCATGCTCAAGCAAGATATCAACAATCTCAAGATCCCCAGACTCAACAGCTGCTTGCAGGGCAGTTCCTTGGAGCATGTTCTGATGCGTTGAGCAAGCATCGACTTGGGCACCCCTTTCAAGGAGGAGCTCGACAATCTTCACATAGCCTTTAGACGCCGCCGCTTGCAATGCCCAGCCGTTCTCAGAGTTGATGTCAGCCCCAGCATCCAGGAGCATTGTCACAAGGTGCGTTGTGCCATCATACGCAGCTGCCGTCAGCGCATTGCCGTAGCTATAGAAGGTAAGGTCATGATTAGCCCAACTCTCTTCGTTCGTGATACTTTAGCTTACTCTTCACCAATTGCGTCAGGGCTAGCACCAAACCTGAGCAAAAGCTCCACCACAGCTGTGTTTTGCAAATCGGTGGCCTCATACAGACTCTCATCCAACTTGCTTGGCGTGATAGATTCATTGCCATACTCCCATAGAGCCTGAAGAATCTTCAGTTGTTGTTTATCCGCATGGGCTATAGCATCGTCGCCAGTAGCATCATCGTCCATATTGCCCATTGCTGTAAAGTAGAAGGGCTCATCGCAGTTAAGATTAGAGCATTGTTCAAGTAGCAGCTCCGTAATATCCCAGTGATCATTGTACGTAGCCTTAGCCAATGCTTTGTTGAGAGCATCATCGCTATGCTCAAACTGTGTGAGCAGGTCTTTGAACGTCTCGAGACGACCAGCACCTGCGGCGGTGATGAGGGCTGTTTCAAACTCTTGCGGGGGAAGCTTGGCGCGATAGTTTTCGATGAGGAAGTCGAACATCTTTCTGTCGGAGCGACTGGCTGCTAGAGCCAGTGGTGCCTGGGTGATTTCTTCCTCATCCTCGTCATCTTCATCATCCTCGCTGTCATCCTGTTTGCTTTCGCTTTCGTCGTCGTTGTTTTCATCACTGATTTGGCTGGTGTCCTTGTCAGTTGTCTCATCTCCATCATCACCCTGCTGAAGCACGTCGTCCACACCCAGGCTGTTATCCTTCTCCTCGAGAGAGACATTGTATTCGACCAAGATCTTGACTGCATCGCAGTTACCAGACTCGATAGCTGCGTTGATGACTCCCCCGTAGTCTCCGCAGATAGCGTGTGGACTTGCGCCTCTCTGCAAAAGGTGTGTCATGATCTGAACAAACCCATCTTGGGCAGCCATGTGCAGGGGTGTCATTTCGTGCTCTTCCATACCGTCGTTTACCAATGCACCTTGGTCTAATAGCTCTTCAACGACATCAAGCTTGTCGAATGCAGCTGCAAGATGCAACTAGGCGTCGTAGATTGGTCACGTCAGCCAAAATTCTCAATTCCAAACAGGCTGTGTTTCCATGACTCACTGGTGTGTTCTGGACAGAGTCCCTCAGGTTCTTCTCATTCTCATGGCCGTTCTTGATGAGAGCTGCCACCAGCTGTCGGAACCCAAACGCAGCAGCAACGTGCAGTCCTGGTAGTTCGCAACGCTCATCGTAGTCGTAAGCAAAAGAATTAGTAAGTCGGTTTAGCTCGGTGAGCCATCGACGACGGATAATCGACTCCTTCCTCCAAAAGTCCTGTTCAAGACTCAGGCTCTCGGCCAGTTCGGACGTTGCTTGACTGGCATGATTCAGCCAGTGCTTGACCGCGTAAGCCAATGCCCGGCCTTTCAGAACCTCAGCTTCAGGGTCTAATTCGTCTTCCACGTCTGAACCATCGTCCGAATCCGAGTCCGAGTCCGAGGCGTCGGACCCGGGCCCGGTTTCGGGATCATTGTCCCCCTCCTTGTCGCCGCCCTGCTGTTCCTGACCAGGTGCGACATCTATATCAGCCTCTGTCTCATCTTCTTGAGAGTCGGCTTCGCTCTCCGTATCACTGGCGGCGGACTCGCCGTCATCTCCAGATCCCTCGTCCTGATGAACGCCATCGAATTCCTGGTCATAAAGTCCTTCAGGAAAGTCAAACCGCTCCATTATGTGCGCAAAAGCCCGAAACCCCAGCATGCCATGTTGAAGCTTTGTGTCCTCATCGGATAGCCCGAGGAGCTTGTGAGTGTTCTGGAGAAGATGGGTCTTCAAGATGCTTTCTTTGAAACAGACCTTGGCTTCAGACTTCGAATCCTCCTTGTAAACGTTGAGCAACGGGCTGCACTCATTAATGAGGTCACGCAGCTCCTGTTCCTGTGTCTCGGGGGTGTACAGTCCAGTCAATAGGCTGAGCTCTGCTTCGGTGGGGTCTTCAAACAGAAGAACTAGAACACGCAGCATCTCCTTGATTTCGGCAGCTTTTCCACCACTGTTTTGGAAGACTTGGGTCCATGCGTCGCTGAGAAGTGTATCAAGTGCTTGTGGTACAGCCTCTAGAACCTGGCGGACGTGGAGATCGTTCTTGTACTGGGGAAGGGCATTGAGCTGGACACAAGTGATATCGATCCACTGTGTGTTCTCGGCTCGCTCCCCGATGATGCTCTTCGCAAAGTACTCCAGAGCTTTACTGTACTTTTTCGTATCGACCAACTCGGTTACCTTCTGGCGAGCGTGTTTTTGCAGGTCCAACTTGACTCGGTCCTCGTACTTCTTGTCCTTCAGGTCGATCAGGCGCACCGAGCCTCCCTTGAAAACAGTTCCAATGCTGTAAGATTCCCCGCTGCTAGTAATTAACCATCTAAGACGAGTACGTCTTCCGCCCTGGCCCATGTTTGTAATCTCCAGCCCGAGCAAGTCCAGCAGCGTTCTTGTGGCATCGGAGTCCTGGGGCAGCACTTGGAGGTCGTTGACCACGATATACACAATTTTGCCAAAGAGGCTCTCGTCAGCAAGCATATCCTGTAGGACCTGCCACAGGTTCTCAATCGTCAACATGGCCTGGGCTTTCGAGTCCCCCTTGCCTTGTCTTTTCAGCAGAAACTTGCAGTGCGATGCGAGCGGTGTGTGTATTTTGACGAGTTGTCGCACCAGGGACTTGAGGAGGTCAACAGCCGTTCCATAATCCGGCGCCTTGTCACAGAAGAAGTAAGCCAGAAGAACGGTTCCCGAGTCCTCGGTCTCTTCGATCATCTTGTCGATATCTCTTAGAGCCGCAAGTGTTGCGCTAGTCTTTCCTCTGCCATCAGGACCACGAATCCATAAGCAGTCGCCTCGTGTTGTGGATGGATCATGAGACTTGGCCAGCCAGCTAACATACTCCGGCTCGTCAGGGATCCATGTTGATGCTGCGGTTGTGTTTTCAATGTTCTTTCGTTTCTTGCTCACTTGTGCGCCTTCGAGCAAGTCCTCGACCTTGCCTGCCGTGTCTGGATCCGTCTTCTTGGAGGACTGGCGCCGGCTCTTGACAAGACCATGGGCGCCATGGACAAGTTTCTTAAGTGCGGTGCGCACTTGCTGATATTGATCATCCCTAAAGTTCTCGAACTTGACCAAGTCTCTGTGATTGGCGTCCAAGGCCACAGGTACCATGTCGCCATCCAGTATCGCCGACTCTGGGGTGACGAACTTGGCTAGCTTCTTGGGCAGGGTGATCTGGAGAGTCCTCAGAAACGAAGGAACACGAGATAGATCGGACAGGTTCGTGTCCTTCTGCTCGGAAAAGCCGTACAGTGGTATGTTGGGGTGTAGCTTCGTCACCATGCGCATAAATTCACTTCTCGTTTCACGCAGATGAGGGCTGTCGGGTTTCATAAAGTCCAGCAGGCTCGAGGCTGCCGCCACGTCGAACATCTCGCCTATCTGGCCAAGTATGCCCGCAACAGAGGCGGCCTCGGCACCATGGAACGGAGTACCAAAAGCAGCAAACCCTGCAATATTCTCGAATATTCCAGGGACATCGCTTTGGCGTGAGTCGGCTAAACAAATGGCCTGTATCCATGTCAGACAGAGCTACGAGCAAGAGGAGCAGCGTGGTCGCATACCTTGGCAATGACTAGACCTCCCATACTATGCCCAACGAAAAGAATTGGCCTTGTCGACCCCGACTCCTGCTGCTGGTTAGACACAACGGTCCCAAATGTTCAGCGCTACCAAGGGCGAACCTCTCTTCTAGCGTGCAGCCCCCATAGCAAATTCCAGGCCAGGTCGCCGATGTACTGCTTGACCTTGAGATCTCCCATCCACGCCGATTGGTACCTGTACAATAGAATTCGGGCGTTTGGGAAATCCCGAATCACGCCATCGTTACTGAAAACCCAGTTGAAGCCGGTCTTCGATGCCCAGCTTTTCTCGGGATGTGCCCCGAGGCCCGGAACGAAGACGATGCTGTGAGAATGCTTATCAATAGGGCCTCTGGGTAACGCAGCGTTGCTGCTACTCACTCTATGTCTTGCGTCGCCCCCGACCCCTCCAGAGGGTGGATCACACTGACTCCCAGCGGAATGCCCTCGTACCCGTTCCTCTTCTTGACAGGGATAGGACCAACCCCGGCTTTTCGCGTTGCCGATCTACGAAGAGACATGATGACAACAAGACCACGTATGTGTGCTTCGGAAAAGCTCACGTTGCCTCTTGGACAGGAGCAAGAGCGCCTTATTATGTCGATAGCCTGCAGTAAGGCTGCGCTATAATGGGTATCCGGCTCGGCCCCCAACGGAGCGACAAGGATTCTCGCAATCAGCGAGCCAGAATAGGCAAGGGCTGGGTTGCAGAACGGTTCCACGGCGGGAACAAATCGCGGCTTTCAGTGGCCTGATGGCACCAATATTCTGCGTGTCTGAAACCGAGGCGCTACCGTTGGTCCGCAAATAGGGGGCTTTTATGGATCTTGTCGTTTTCCACCCAATCATGGCTCAGCAATGTCTTGGCTGCCTTTCAGCTTGTCAGCTTTTCATTTCCCCCTCTGGTCTTGCGAGGTCGGGGAGGCGATTCAGACTTGCGGCTCTTCACCACACGGTACCTACTCACTGCTCCTGGCGATGCATCGGATATTTATTGGAGCCTAGTCCTCGGTCGGGGAGCAGAGTGAGTGACCCAGGCTACACACTTCGCACATTGCCGTCCCAAGCTGCGGATACAGCCTGTCAACTCTCGAGCATGGCTCTGCCCTTCACGGTCAGGATCCTGGACAAGGATCTTCCCAAGAACGAGGATGACCGATGCGACTCGCTTTTACCAGCATCGAGACGCACTAAGAGAGATCACATCGTCGCTCCCCAACCGACTACCGACTTCCTGGAAAAGGAACTGCTCGTGAAGCGGCTAAACGCTATCCAGGACTGGCTCTGGCTATGTGGCCGTCCGATGCCACCCCGCCCTCTGCATCATCAACGGCTCCTATCGCGCGAAATTATCATCAGCGAGGATGTCGAGCTGCATCTCATCTGGTGGGAGAAGCGCATCTTTCTCAAGCCCCTGCCGCCCTATCTCCTCGACCCGGACTTTTGGCAAACCTACATCGTCGGCACGGCAGACATAGACGCATCGATGGGGCACCTCGACAGCTGCGCCCGGGGCTTTCTTTTCTCTTACATGGCACTCATCTCGTACGAGAGCGACTTCCGCATTGCGAAGGACTTCGGGCTGCTCCCTGGTGCAGTAACATGGACTGGGTGGAAGACTTTGTCAGCCCAGTTTCTAGCAAGCCATCGCTACGATCGCATAAACGCACGGTACTGGTATGGTGAGCTTCGGCTGAGTCGTCTGAACAAGGTGTACCGCCTGTGCAAAGGTCGCATCCTGCGTGGTTACTCCAGGGCTGCCTCTCACACATTCTATGGGGATCTTTTGCGAGACAACTTTGCCATCTTGGCAGGTTTCCTCGGTTATGTCGTTATTGCGTTGACGGCCATGCAAGTTGGGTTGGGTGTCGAGAGGTTGCAGGAGAGCGAGGCATTTCAGAACACAAGCTATGGGTTTACAATATTTTCGCTCGTCGCTCCCTTGGTAGGGGCTGTGCTGATCTTTCTCATTGTTCTCGCAATGTTTGTGAGTAATTGGCGGGCAACAAAATCGTTCGAAAAGAGGCGGTTTGTTGAAATGGGTGTAGGGGCGCAACCTCTCCTGACATAAGTACTATAATGATACCACGCATCACGATCCAAACCTTTTCTCATCGGCAGATTTGAGAACTATCCGCAAACGGCCATTTAATAAATACTCTGCCATATTAAACAGGCCATGGCGGTAAAATCAAGACACTCAACAAATCCATAAACCAACTTGCACCTATATTCGCTTTGGTATGCTCTAGTGAACTATATACAACACGCATGTAGCAGTGCCGGCAAGGCCATGTCCACACAGTCGGCAGACCGGACAAGATACATCACAGCTAGAAATATATACAATAATTTCAACCTAAACATGTCATCTTCTACACTACTGGCGATCCGCAGTCCAGGCGCTGTGAATGCGGGACTCCTGTCCTGCAGTAAACTCTTCGTAGCAGATACTGCAAAACGTTAGCAACTAAGCTTTCAAGTTCGGAAGCGGGGTTACTTACTCATCTGAGTAGTCCATGTAGTTGTGAATGGGGTCGTCACCAGCTTGGTTAGGGCAGGTGTCAATACGAGCAGGGCATCCTTCTGTTTGTCGGCGCTGAGCAGGAGTGTCGCTGACGAAGTCTCCATCTCCGGTGCAGCCGCCCTGGAAGGTGTGGAAGAGATTGAACCAGTGGCCAACCTCATGAACGGCAGTTCCGCCCAAGTTGTAGGGCTCAGCGGAGCCACCGGGGACTGTCTCAGCCACGACGACACAGCCGTCCTTGACAAAGGTCGTAGAGCCTGATGCCACGCCTGCCTCAGGGAAGTAGCAGTATCCAAGCGCCTCAAATCCGTCCAGCTTGGCAACATCGACAAAATAGATGTTGAGCGTGCCATAATCTCCCTTTCGGAGCTGCCTCTTCATAGCGACTTCTCCGTTACCGGCAGCCCAGTTAGAGTTGACGGTGAAAGATGTGTCGACAAGTCGGAAGGAGACATCGTGGGGAGCATAAGCATCATTCATGTACGAGAGCTGGTCCTGAAGTTGCTTCTGGGTGATGTATTTGGAGGTAGAAGACGAGACAACATGGAAGTAGGTGTCGACTGAGATCGGGGCTTTGGCCACCCTGGCCACCTGTTCCGCCTTTCGCAAAGCTGCCGCATCAGCCAACTGTTGCTCAGTCGGTTCAGATGAAGCGCAACGAGGGGGGAGTTCACGGGACCAAAGGTGTCCCATGACACCAGAAGAACCAAGAAGGAGGGTGAAGAGAGCCTTGGAAACCATTGTGAATAGGTACAAGTTTGGGTTGGACTAGAAAAGATGTGGCTATAGAGGTGGACGGTCATGTTCTGAATTGCTCCATGGTCTGTATTTATAACCATTCTCCGGACTAGAGCAACGATCCGGGGAAATATACCGCGAGGCTCTTGGCGGTGATCTTCGCCAAATCTGTGAACATAGTCCGCAACTTATCGTATCTAGGTATCGAACGGTTCTTCCAAGACGCCGTTGTCGCAGTTGTGGGAACTTCCTGTTTGGCCATGGACCGTGGACTACAGCCTATAGATAGCCTAGTCTTTAAACGAGCAAACCCCCGTCGGGATATAGTGTTAAGACTTTTCATCAGACCTTCCGATAACGGAAATGTCATCCGGCCTAGTAAACGGGGCCCCGTATAGACCACAACACACCTGCCAATTAGGGAAGGAGGTTCAGCTTAGAAACACGTTAAACAAAAGTGCCATAGGAGACACCCACCCACTCAGCTATCATGTACGCGAGTTAGTGAACCTGGAAAGGCATTGTCCTCAATCGCGATTGGCGGAAACCACCGTGTAAAAGTCAGCCGCCTCTAGTCGCACCTGGGACGAGCATCTGTCAAACTGCAAACGGTAAGCCGGTTTATGCTTATATTACAGTCAGGCGGATACCACCGCCTCTAATTCCATCGTAAAAGGCAGTTCAATGAGCGATCATCGGCCGATACCGCGTTTCCTAACGCCCGTAGTTATCTACTCAACCCGCAGCGCCGAAAACGTCTCAAGTTGTGTTGAGACAAGCGCATTTGTAAGCATAGATCTTTTTGTTGAGACTCTGCTCTTCCATTTCGAGGTTGACCTCGTGCTGCGAAGTCCGCAAGCCGACAACAACACTCTAGGACTTAAACGCGTAAGGCAAGGAATACATAAACGCGTTAGCTAATGATATTTCCGTTTAACTTTTCAAATTCATTTGCTCTTGGTCTTTTGAACTCGAGCTACTATATTTTAAGGCTCGAAGCAGAGGCACTGAACTTCATTGTTTTGATTGTATTCTCCGGTTGCTTAGGGTAGGATGGTGATTTCACATCGTCTGTCGGCTTACCTTCTCGTCACGGTCACAAAACATCGGTAAACAGTTACATTAACTGTCACGATAGCAAATACCTCTGCATTATATATAACTAAGTGTGAAGGTTTCCGTGCAGGACGATAAACTAAACCTTGTACCTGTTGTTTCGATTCTGCGAGGCTTTGGGACGGCGTTGAAATGGATATCGTTGCTCGGAGTTAAGCGACAAGTAGTTTCAGGAAGAAAAAAAGAAGAAGAAAAGCCCGAAGGTCTACGAAGAGTCAAAACTACGGACTTATGTTCTGCAAGAATATTGTCATTCGTCTTGGATGCAGATCAATTGGAGTTATGATAACAAATTACTTGTCTTCGGTAATTATTATTAATCATAGATGTTCAATTGGAGGCGGTGAGGAGAGTCCGAGCTCGGAATTCCTCATGCCGAAATGCGGAAAAAAACTTGACACCGGTCCAGGATAACCCGACATTATAGCTTTAATGGGCCAAAGCTCTTATCGATAAGCTTAGGAGCTGTCTACTGGGACTGTGCCATCTTGACCTTTGTGGGTCATTCGCTGTTATCACGCAAATAACACGTGCAAATCAGGCCGTGAGCCATAGCATACGGACAGAAGACAAGGTGCATAAAGAGAATACAAGCTGACGACGTTACGTTTTGGATTTTAGAAGCTAAGATATTGCAAAGAAATTATTCCATAAGGTCTTACTTTGGATAGGGCCCTAACTGTAGATTGAGAAGGGTGAGTGGAGAAAGTTGCGAGACGTCGACATTGTAAAGATGGTTTAGTCAAAGTCGTTGAATCGAATGCTAATATTTTGTAAAAAGTTCAATTGATGGGCGCAGTCCTCAGTCCCGTACTTATAACTTATAACCCCGAGGTTAAACTTGACTACCTGGCAAGGCCACCGCACATAGGTGGGTATTAAATTGCTTATCATGGATCAAAGTAGCACACAAAGCTGCGACAATGTACTCCTGAACGGATCCGTAGATTAGAAATAGAACTCATTCTAGCTTCCTCATTACATTCAGGTAGGTTGATAGAACCTGCTAACGAAACGCGACCACCTGTGTTGTTGACTTAGAAGAGGACATCGCGCTCGATAAATAGAACCTCATGATTGTTGCATTCTTGTTACCGATATTGCCCCGCTGATAGGTCGAACCACTTATGTGGGTAGTTGCGCGCTATTTAGCCGACTCGGCTCACGGTTTCCGGTCACGGAGATCATGAAAAGTTTGCAGAGATAAGGCATTTTACTTGTTCCAGCATCATTGTGATCGCTGTGAGCATTCTAGGACAAGATGACCACAACTACGTCTCCGGGGACAACAAATTCGCATTCACTAGATACTGAATATGGAAGGTTGGTTCATGGCTTCTTTCTGATAAACAAACTGAGACATGACTAATGGGGTCAGTAGAAGAGGAAATAGCACAGCTGAATCAGGGGCACCTCGAACTCCAGACGCTCTCGAGAGGATCTGCACAAGACGTTCCCATGTCTCATCCGACAACCTACTCAAACCCCCTGATGGTGGCCTCCAAGCTTGGACCCAAGTTGCTATGGGATGGATCGTCATCTTCACTACTTGGGGCTACGTCAACTCTTTCGGCAGCTTCCAAGCCTACTACACATCAGTTCTTCCCCAATCTTCCTTTGATATTTCTTGGATCGGGTCTTTGCAAGTCTGGTTGACTTTTTTCGGCAGTGCATTCTCTGGTCGACTGCTAGATGCTGGACTATTCGTTCCGACGTTCCTCCTGGGCTCTGCGTTGCAGCTACTGGGCATCTTCTTAATGAGTGTGTCCAAGACGTACTGGCAGTTGATGCTGACTCAGGGAGTTCTGACTGGGATTGGAGGCGGCATCATCTTTGCCCCGTCATTAGCCCTGGTTGCAACATATTTCCAGGAACGTCGAGGTATTGCAATAGGTCTCGTGACAACAGGTAACTCGCTCGGTGGAGTTGTGTATCCTCTCGTGGTTAGAGAATTACTTCCTATTCTGGGAATGCCGTGGGCAACCAGGGTGCTTGGGTTTATTAACTTGACGGGCTTCTGTTTTGTCGCCGTCTTCATGCGCCCAAGGCTCCCTCCAAGAAAGTCTGGGCCAATAATTGACTGGACTGCCTTTGGCGATTCATTATATGTCTGCTACGTCGCAGGGTTATTCTTTTTTGTGCTTTCTGTTTACTACACTTTCTACTATGTAAGCAGTTCTCCGAGTTGACCTCGACTCAAAACTTTCAGTGCTAATAATTGTGTTTAGCTCGCGTCATTTGGACGAGAAGCCCTTGGCATGACGTATTCCAACGCATCGTTGCTCACTACCATAATCAACGGAACAGGTCTCCCGGCACGTATCCTAGTTCCCATCCTCGCTGACAGAATCGGTCCCCTAAACACAATAGCACCCGCGGGACTGTGCGTGGCCGTTGTTGCATATTCATGGTTGGCGATCAAGGACGTGACCGGCATCTGGGTTTTCGCCGCGTTCTATGGAATTGCCTCTGGGGCGTTCCAGAGCCTTATGCCTACCGGAGTGGCGAGTATAACAAAGAGGCTTGATTCTATGGGCACACGTATAGGCATGTGCTTCAGTATTGTGTCGTTTGCTGGCTTGACGGGCCCGCCCATCGGTGGTTTGATTCAGTCAGCAGGTGACGACAACTATACTGGGGCTCATGTATGGGCTGCTCTGTCTTTGTCCGTGTGCACTGTCTTGCTTGTGTTGGCTAGGGTGATGAAAGTAGGATGGCGACCATGGGTCAAATGTTGATGTCTGAACTTGGCTTGGCTTGGCAGTTGTAGCGAGTGGTGGTGGTGCTTGGCAGTCCAGCCAGCCATCGTTTGATTGGTAGCAGAACTGCCCTTGTCTCGGCTGCTGTAGATCAGATGAAATACTATTGTTTTCCGCTTTGTTCTCGTATAGAGAGAGAGGAATTGCCTGGATTTGGATTCTCCCAACTTGCCCATTGATGTATAGCTCTAGTGGGAAACAGCTCGCCCTCGTCTATCCTCGGCTTGAGGCATATTTTCCAAATATCGCTTAGCTATCTACCACGATGTGGTTTTGGTGCTATTGGGATCCTAAAAGAGGAACGAAGCGCCTAGCGTGATTCCTTCGGGCGTCTTCGGCCGCCTAGCGCCTATGGCTTCATTTCACTGCCCACAATCATGGTTCGCTATTCGCCATTCGCTCCTCGGTCCTCGGTTTACTGTGACTCTATCGGTAAGCTCATGGGGCAAGGCGATCCATATATACTGGCTAGTTGGCCAAAACAAGATGAGAGTCCAGGGTGTTGAGCCTGCTCGGTTGCCCGCATGAGTCAATGGGGAGATCTCACAAGGATTTGGTCAATGCCGATGGAGCCTGGCAAGGCTGGATATTCTCAGCCACGTGACTCTGTGCTTCGTATGACGTACCTATATACATTCATGGGTTCTCTTCCTTCTCACGGCCTCTCACTTTTCCTCTTTCTGTCTTGAGTATTTCTCTAAAACCCCTTCTGCGGCTTTACCGTGTCTACCACAACTCATAGCCCAATTAGAAAAAGTCGCCTATCATGTCCGGTGGCATTGATACCAGTTTCCAGGCCGCCATTGACGCTGGCAAGATCAATGGGGCTGTGCTATGTGCCACTGACGCCAAGGGCAACTTTGTTTACAACGAAGCGCTTGGCCAACGCACCCTGCTTTCGGGAGAGAAACGACCTCAGCAACTTGACGATGTTCTCTTTCTGGCCTCAGCCACCAAGTTGATTGCCACCATTGCCGCCCTGCAATGCGTTGAGGATGGTCTCCTCACGCTTACTGGTGACCTCTCAACTATTGCACCCGAGCTCGCCGAGAAGCAAGTCATAACAGGATGGTCCGAAGATGGCGAAACTCCTATGCTGGAGCCAGCTGCCCGGCCCATCACCCTCGAAATGCTGCTTACTCACAGCGCTGGGACTGCGTATCATTTCTTGAACCCGTCCGTGGCAAAGTGGCGTGAGAGATTTGCTGCCGTCGACGATGGCAAGCAAAAAACGGTTGAGGAACTCTTTACTTATCCGCTTGCATTTCAGCCTGGAGAAGGCTGGATGTATGGATCAGGCCTGGACTGGGCTGGCCGCATCGTGGAGCGAGTGACTGGCCACACCTTGGGGGAGCACGTCCTGGAACGCATATTGGCGCCTCTTGGCTTGAAGGATGCCGAGTTCTATCCCGTAACTCGCGAAGACCTGCGTGCTCGACTCGTCGACCTTAACCCCAATGACCCAAACGCCCTTGGTCGTGCCGTCCTTGCCGGTGAAGGAGACATGAATCGCCGTGGAAAGGGAGATTTCGGCGGCCACGGCATGTTCATCCCCGGCGTCGACTACGTCAAGATCCTACAATCCCTGTTGGCCAACGACGGCAAAATCCTGAAGCCAGCCACAGTTGACGACATGTTCCGGAACCACCTCACCCCCGAGGCCGGTGCAAGTCATCGAGCTGCCCTGGCTGGCCCCGCTGGCATCTTCTTCCGCGTGGGCGTTGCTCCGGAAACAAAGATGGGCCACGGCTTGGGTGGATTGTTGACCTTGGAGGATGTGGATGGATGGTATGGTGCGCAGACACTTACATGGGGAGGCGGCATGACTCTTACCTGGTTCATTGACCGTAAGAATGATCTATGCGGTGTTGGCGCTGTTCAGTCTGCCTGGCCTGTTGACAATCAGTTGGTCTCTGAGCTGAAGCAGGTCTTTCGGAAGGACATTTACCAGAAGCGCTCGGCATGGAAACAACAACGGCAAGCATCATGAAGTCAGATATGGCATTGCAACCTCGCAATATCAGCTAGGTATGGAATGATAGGCAGTTATGCAAACATCAGTTACCCTTATTGAAGGCATATTTGCGCAGTTCTTCCTATTTAGACATCTGAACAGTTCACTTGCAGTAATGCAAATCAGGTTACGACCAATTCAACCAAATAAGGATATTTCTGTATTTTGGTTCCCGGCATAGAGTCACGTTATTTCTCACTGGCTGAACACTAGTGAGGGATTTAAAGGCTGAGTGTACCTGATCCCGGCTATGTCCTGGTTCCCTCTCTACGGGCACATCCAAACTCTTTGAGAGGACGAACTTGGTTACATGATGTGTCAAGATACTGTGCTATTTGTCGTTGCGGAAGCTGATAATATGCATCGTCGATAGAACTTAGATGTTGCCTGGATCCTATCCTTATGCTATTAATCACGGTTCGGTAATATGTTTTCTCTGGCTACTTGTGCTATAGATAAGTTATGCTAAGCAACTATATATGGTGTACTTTGCTCCATTCACGCTTACTTGGACATGTTTTGATACTAAATTTGTTTGTTGGTTCAACTAGAATTGAAGCTCGAGCTAACCACGGCATGCAGCTCCGCCGCCCCAAGCTTCTAGCACGACTTTCCATAACTTGGCCATGCTGGCTGTTGTCCCCCAGTTTTGGATACAGGCAAAGGTTTCAGTGGCCATTGTGCGGTAGTGTTGGTCGACAGCCTCACAAGCTGCAACAAAGAATGGCCACAGCAAAGTGTAGACCGGTCCGCCTGACGAAATAACCTGTGTACAATGGTATAATGATAGAAAAACATTATCCTGGACTAATAAGCTCGTGGCATCGTAACCGTCAATGTCTCTATACATCTTGATTAAAGCACTATGGCGATATGCCAGGGCGTGATGCAGTAAAACTTGGGTTTGTTGGCAGCCTGCAGTTCCCCGGTTGTCCAAGACTGCATGTCCCATAGATCCCAGCCGAGATGGAGAAGGATGAGGGAACGCCGGATTCCATAAATGGAAAGCTTGCTTTATGCGGGAAGCGGATATATGACAACCATCGTTGAGGATCTCCAAGTCAGGAAATTGGCCATGATCCCTTGAGACTCCTAGGTCATGTTTGAGTGACACTAAGCCCCCCAAGCTATGTAGCATCGGCCAAAGATCGGTTGTCAATCCGAATAAAGGGTCGACATTACTCAGAAGTGGATCTTCGTTGAGTACTCCGGACATTTGCTCATCGAAAGGGATCGGCGAGACAGGCAACAAGGGTGCACTGCCAAGTGATAGCGACGCAACCACGTCATGGAACGTAAGGATCTATTTTCGATGACTGTCAGTGGTAAAGAAGGAATATGTACGTCAGGACTCTGGAACATACCCGTTCGATGGAGGCGAATCTTGGATTTGTATCGTGCAACCTGCTGGCCAAAATTCGTGAAGCTTGAGATATACGTTGTCTAACAAGTGCCATATCGTATTTTAGAAAAAGCTTCAGCATGACACAGAATTAGCATTTGCCCAAATAGATAGCTGAAGAAGACCTACAGTTTCGTAGTATAAGAGAACCACAATAGTCGTTAGAGCCTCATCGTGCTTGGAATCTCCTCCTAACAAGCCATCAAGTCTGTCCAAAGCCTTTTTGTGGAATCTTGTGCATCCAACTGCTTCAGATTGATCTAGACGCACCAGATGGGCGCTCGACATGGAATAAATCGCATAAGCCACGGGTGATTCCAGGTCTGCCATGTATGGAGACACAAGGCCCTGTATAGGATTCCATCCTCCATGTGTAACCACCAACAGTGGAGCTAGTATGTCGTTGAAATATTTGAGCAGGTCGGTACGTTCTGAACTTCTTAATGACTGCCGTTCGATCTCTCTGTCTGGCGAAGATACCCGTTCGTGGTTTGACGTAACCTTTAGTGGGCATTGTGGGATGGTGTTCGGGGATGGCAGCGTCTCATGAGTGCCCTGTGATGGTGGACAGCCTGCCTTTATCTTGTTGTAGACGCAGTTGAGATTTCGACGAGTACACCGTGTGCAACAGGGCTGGCTTTCGCAGCATTTCTTTTTCTAGGCATTGCAAATTACTTGCAGTTCTAGACCTAGGGGAATATGAAAACGTACCGCTACTTTACTAATACATGCCGTTTAGCTAAGACGTCATCTGGGTCCAAGATATACCGGTAGGTGAAACTTGCCATGGTAGACAGCCTGTAAGCATACGTCAGTTCTCGAGGGAGAATTGCTCTCGTAGGAAACTCACCCAAACGAGAGTTTCTTCGTCTTCGCTTGAGGGGCCGATGACCTCGCGGAGAGAGCAGCCATTCCATGTCAAGACTATGATTGATCTTAGATCACAGCTCTTTGGACTAGTGTAATGGGCTGCACGATGGTTCAGGCAGAATTGATGACTGATTCGATTTGCTTGATGTTCCTTGTCTCTCCCCGACCTTTAAATGCATACCCCAGATTTTGACCCGCACGATGTCATTACCCTCTTCCCCGTCACGAAAACGTGGGGATCATCGAAGCCCTGCCCTCTACGGAGAAAGGGAAGCTTAATTAGCCTATTGTCGTTGATTCCTAGACAGGCCACTGTACCAAGACGGTAAGGGTTAATGAGTGTTACCGAGGTCTACGTACAAGCCGCTACAGGAAGATCTTGCGCGTGAACTGTGTAGGGCGCTTTGACAAGATCAATTTAGCCGTCGCACGGTCGACAATGTTGGTCGTCTTGGTTCTGACGAGCCTGTCTGTGCTCCTCCTGAGGGTATGAGACTGAATCCAGGCTACTGATGCCCAAGTGATCTTGTAATTTGTCAAATTGTTAGCCACTACAGCAGTCGAGCATGCATGCTACCATCGAACTGCCCTTTCTGGTTTATGCATCCCTGCGGTGGCGTGTGGAAGTTGAAGCTAAGTGGTCCAGTACATTAGCCTAAATTGCTGGCCTCCAACATCTTCTACATACCACATGTCGCGCCTCGTAACAAGTCACTTTCCGCCCCTTACAGAGCCTCGGCGCCGCATCCATATCCTTGCTGCTAACCTAAGAGGCCCTTGCGTATAGGATAGCTCGACCGAAGCCAATGAACCATTCAAGCCAAGTACAAGTGTTGCGTCAGCGAACTCTCCTCTTCTCAGGGGGTGCACATCGCGACGAGTCTGGCAGTTGGTTGAAATAAAAGCCCTTGCTCAACACTTTGTACGAGTACAGAAAGTAACAGAGGAGGTCTAATTACTGAAGTACCATTCTGGCCGCTATCATTCGTAGACGACAGTTGCGCGACAGTGTTGGATCCACCAGGGTCCGCAATATAATTTGGACATTACGAATACACGCCGAGAGGATCTGGAACGATGCGTACCTAGGTGAGGCCATTCCTCTTGAATGATAACAGAAAGGTAGCGCAAGAGACGCAGGCAAATAGAAAGGGGCCAGGTGCAGCTTATAAGTCAATTTTACTGGAACATAACCAAGGGTGTCACTGTTGAGGGTCCGGTTCTTTACGGCAATCAGAGTCTTTTCGCGCCACATCATGTAGTACTGACCCCCTTTGCACACGATGGCCGCACCGATAGCGACAAGTCTGTCTTGTTCAAACTATCAACAATTGAAGTGTATGTCCCCTAAAGATCTATAAGGAGCCTCGCTTTCGAAGGGCCGTTAGAAGCAGAGTTGTCGGGATTGATTGCGCATTCGAAAATCGTGACATGCTTAACACCTCTCTATCCAAGAGCATCACGCTTGTATCTTTCGGCGCCCACGCCTCAATATGGGTGGCAAAGTACCATCTAGGCAGGCTCTTCTGAGCGACCGAAGGTTCATTGACTTGACTATCTTGTTAAAACTACGTATCCGTGCGACAACCGGGGCGATTGTTGATCTTGCTGCCTGCCTGACTGTATCTGGTCGAGATTGGGAGAGCGAGATTGACATGCGCCGGGAAGTTGAAGTCCAAGATGTCAGAGTGCATACATCCACATGGGGCAACAACAACAGAGCAGAAGCCACTGAATTCGACAGTATTGAGTCTTGTTATACCAATTTATCCAGTTCCAGGCTCATTGTCGTTGTTGATTGCTGTAGGCGCAGTAGTGATGGGCAAGTCGGTCTCGCCCAAGCAATTCGAGAGTTGGATGTTACCTCTTAGCTCTGAAAGAGACACAGAACGTTTGGCAAATAGTGGCATGGTTCAATTGTGTTGCTGAAGTCTCCACTCCGGTATCATCCCAATCCGCATGCAGCACGGTCTAAGGCTTACCAAAGGATCTGGTGGCAAATATGCGTTCTGCGTCAGGGAAGATGGCGTAGCCCAGATCGAGACCCAATGCTTGCCTTTTTAGCGCTCGAACAGAATGAGACTTGATAGTACGAGCGAGGCAGCAAGTCTACCTCAAAGGACGAGGCGAAGCAAGCCTTGTGTAGCGTCCATTGTCAACTGTGCTAAAGTCGCTCTATGGTTTCCATGTTAGCATTACTTGCTTGTCAATGCTCAATAGAGACATGGCCGGTCGACCTGTGCCTCAGTTTACAGTCGCATATCTCTCCCGTTCGTCTCTGCTGTCGACAACGACTCAGCAGCCTGCTGATGACCCAAGCTCAGCCAGTAACCGGCCCCAATATGGTTTGCTCCTTTGCCCCGGAAGCCAGGGTTGGCGAAATTAGCCTTAATTCGCCGTGCTCTACTCTCCTTGGCTGCAATCGAATTTAGCCGCGGCAAAAAATGACGAGTGACGGAGCATGTCGTTCCTTGCCAAAAGAGGAAAGCATCACACTGCTGTCTGCTCATCATAAGAAAATGCAACCATGCAAGCCAAGTTTCATGCTTCGCATATTGGCACAAGACTGGGCTTCTATGGCAATGCTGGCGTCTACTACCACCACACAATATGGCCATGCAACCAATGTACGTAAAAGGAATGCACAAACCCACCAAGTTATTACATGACTACTACATCATTTCTACAGCTGCAATACACATGAGCTGAAAAGAATACGAATCAGCTGACACACCCATTCGCCTTTCGGCCGGTCAATTTCCAAAGAGGCGCCTTCAGTATCCCAATGCCTCAGCCGCAGACCTGCTGCAAGCAACATGGTCATAAGCAGGTACGGTGAGCGACATCATAAGGGACACCGATAACAATGGTAATTATTAAAACCCCTTCTAATCTTGCCGAGGCATCGATTAGGCACATCTTGGTTTACATAGCCACATGCATAGTACTACCCAACCCTGGAAATGTCACAATATCTTACCGACAAACGATCATCGACATTGAATTCATCCGCCTTGAAATCCTGTCGTATGGTTTGTGCACAGGATGTAGCCATCGAACCAGTTGATCATCGTCACCCTTGCTGCATGTAACTTATAGAGGTAGACCATAATCAAGATGTAGCATCAATCACACCGCGCACCGTTATATCTAGCTAGAGCTGACCCTACTCTGGGTTCTATTTTTAGCCGTTTACAAGATCCACTGCCTAAATCGCTTCATTGGTATGTAACATTCCCAGCATGCGTGGAGCTTCTTGGACCCGGGAATGAGTTGTGTTTCCGGCTGAACTTATAACCGGCCTCATGGCGAGCGAGTTCTTTTACTGGTTCTTATCAAATCAATTCGCTATTTGAGATTTACCTCTGGGCAATAGCCTAATTGGAAAAAGCCCACTGATAGATTTAAGAGCCCTCTCACCTGTCCAAAGTCATTGGGGGAACCAGAGTAACAAACACGGTCGCGGGGCATAACAGAAGAAGCGCAATGAAATACTACTCATTCTATTCATTTTTCTTTCTCAGCACGCTTTTGTGTCCCTCCGCAGCACAACAGTCCATTACCATTCAAGTCAACCAACCTCAGCAGCAAATCGATGGCTTCGGGTTCTCCCAAGCCTTCGGTCGAGCCAGAGAATTTGAGCGGACCGCGGAAGATCTACGAAGGAGCGCTTTGGATTATTTGTTTGATACGGAAAAAGGCGCTGGGTTCTCTATTATTCGGAACCGCATTGGGTCAGGCGGTTCATGGGACAGCATCCTTCCAAATAGCCCTGGCTCCCCTGATGACGCCCCTGACTATCAATGGGATGGTGACGATAGAGGCCAGGTTTGGTTTACGAAACAGGCAGTGTCCTATGGTGTCAAAACTATCAGTAAGTTCATGTAATGATTTTTCCAGTTCTTACTTAGCGTCGGTTCTGCTGGGCCTTCTATTGCCAAACACCTTCCCATGACCTGCATTGATCATCGTCGCAAAGACTTTATTGCAAAGCCTCCAAGCAAGGTACTATGAGTCAAACTACGTGATATCTAACATGTTTCTATATAGTTGCCAATGCATGGAGTGCCCCAGGATTTATGAAGACAAGCGGCAACGAAGCAGAGCCCGGGTAAGTCTTGACCTCAGCACAATCCTTTGACCTATGGACTTGCCATCTGATCCTCACTGAGATTCCTGTGTGGGACTACAGGTCATCCATGTGCCTCGGGTGATTGGAGAGAAGCCTATGCCGACTTTCTCGTCCAGTACGTCAAATACTATGCTGATGAGGGTTTGGAAATCACACATCTTGCCCCCCTAAACGAGCCAGACTGGCAAGTCAGCTATTCCCAGATGCAAATCAGCGATAATGCTCAGGAGGCCATTTCAATGATACCCATAATCAGCAAGGCGATTCAAGACGCAGACTTTAACAATCTTCACCTTGTCTGCTGCGACGCTACGGGATGGGGCTCACAATACAACTACACCAACGCTTTCGTCACCGCTGGCTCGACGCGTTACCTCGGTGCCATCACAGCACATACATACCGCGGAGATCCCGATAAACCATTTGATCAGACTTCTCTAGTGAAGTGGAACACTGAAGCAGGGCCCAGTGGTAAATTCGTAACCACTTGGCACAGCTCCGGAGCTGAGAACGAAGGTTTTGTGTGGGCTCTAAAGATTGCCCGGGCGTTGACTCATTCGCAATTATCTGCGTTCATGTTCTGGCAAGGTTTCCAGAATGGGAATACAGCCTCAGCAATGCACTTACTCGACACTTTGGATGGCGAGACTGTGACGCTGTCTGGGATATACTGGGCCTTTGCCATGTACTCCCGTTATGTCCGGCCAGGTGCTCGGCGTGTCGCAACATCTGGGGCCGTCGTCAATGTCATTACAGCTGCTTTTCGAAACTCGGACGCCTCCGTGATCATTGTATTCACAAATGAGGCAGAAACCAGCCAGCCTATCAAAGCTTCTTTCGAAGGATTCGCACCTGCATCTGCCTCAGCTTGGGTCACTGACAACACCCACTTGTTTGATGCCACCACAGTTAATCTCTCTGGTGGGAGCATTACAGTTTCATTGCCTGCGAAGTCAGTAGTCACGATAAAGTTAGGAAGATAGGTAGCTAGTGGTCTTATCGGTATAAGTAAGGCAAAGATATTTTATTAGTTATATCGCTCGGTTATATTATCTAAATACTGCGCTGCGTAGTCTTAGGCACACTAGATCTCGTGTTGTTATTTGGTGACGCAATGGGAACAAAGAGAAAATTAGTTTATCACTCGTCTATTATATTCTCTACTACGGCCAGATCTTAACCACAGTATCGTCATCAGGGTTGAGTCGCCTAATCTCCTTTACATCTGGATTTTTCTTTAAGGCAGGGAACTCCCGAACATTCCGGATACTCCCCGGAAGACCAGCATCGTTTCCCGTTTTTGGTAGCATGACATAGACAATGCCACTCGAAACCTCTGCAAATGATTGGGAGCATACAGCGAAGAACTCGTGTTCCTTGTCGGTACCCCTGAATCCTTCCTTGTAGTTCTGATCTTTCCATGTGTCGCTCAGAATACCGTATCCATTCAAAATATCGGTTCGCGTACTGAGAGAGGTTCTAGCCTTCTGGTGGAATTTTTGGTCCTTGGGTCCAGAGTAGAACAATGAGCCGGCGGGTCTGTGGAGGTGGTCCTTGCAGGTCTCGACGGTAGGAAGCTCGGGGGGGTCTTTCGGCTTTGAAGATGTTGTGCCGGACCTGGGGTTGCCATCGTCTCCCTTTTTGCCGCTACCTTTTTTGATCTTGCTAGGGACTTCGAAGCCTGTCACGGCATCAGCCACTGCGTTTAGTGTCTCGAAGAGTTGTATGAAGTCGTCGGGGACCAGCCTCGTGTCGCCGCAAGGAGAAAGCCAAGTCGAAAAGGCGCCCGAAGGATCCTCGGACTCTTCGTACACGTAATTTGCAAGCTTTGCAGCGTCGATGGCCAATTCTATCAACCCTAGTATCAGTATTCGGTGCAACAGAAAGTTAGGAACATGGTGATATGAGAGACGTACCCAATGCCTGGCCGACTGCTTTGCCTTCTGGAATTGCCGCTTCTCCGATCTCCAGCACAAGTTGAAGACTGGACATGAGAACATAACATCCGACCTCAAGCAGTTGTTAGTGCACAGAAACATCAACCGTCCGGTAATAAGGCACATACCTGTGCGATAATAGGGAGGGCCTCAAGAAAGGTATCGCCGATTAGGTTCACCGCAGGACTATCACAGACACTCTTGCCTCTAGTCACTCGATAGGACTCTTGGTCAACCTTTGCCCACGGAATTGGCTCGTCAAGAGGCCAGAAGCCAATACAGGTCATCGATGTAGTTCTTCCCTCTTCTTTGGCTTTGTCAACTACCTCCTTGCAAGGCTTGGTGCAATCGTTGCCCGCGTCTTCATAGATCCCTGGTGGGTCGAAGATAACGCAGCCTTGAGCATTCTGCCAGCGGATATCGGAGTAGGAATTGATGAGATTCGGGTCATCATCTGGTAGTAGCTCGGGCGGAAAGTCGGGCTCCGGCTCTGGGTTCGGTTCGTCCGTCTCGTTTGGCCACGGAGTACATGTCGCACCTGTGTCCCCCTCCAGGATTGCGACAACATGGTAATTGCGGCTATAGATACCGCGAGGACAGCTTGGAGTGACGCACATTCCTCCGTCAGAGTAAGCCACACGCTTACCACTGGGGTCAAGGATCTCGAGGTACTGTGCACCCTTGTTCAGGGCCTCGGCATTGCCATAGTTCAGACCAGCCTTCAAGTCATACACGGCAGGCGTCTCAGTGTTGCCACTGAAGATCTTTAGAGTGTAACCTGAGGGAAGGCCCTGCTTCATAACGAGGGCAAAGTATACTCCTTCAGTACCGGCTTTGTAGTTGATGGGCTTCTCCGAGTAGAAGCCATCTGGGCCTTGACAATCAGTGTCGCGTGGGAAGCTAGGATACCAAATTGCACCCTCAACTAGTTTGCTGCCAGAAGGTGCCATGTTTGCTGCCGTAGATCCCTCTTTCTTGAAAGCATCGTTGAAAGATCGAACCAGTGGTTGCCAGGCACTAGTCACATATCAATATTAGTTGGTGAGATGACACACTGCTGTTGGTACTCACCTGTGGTCGTAGCGATCTGGGTTCATGTACTTCCATGGCTGGTACTCATGGTTCTGTTCAGGCTAGATGTTGCCAATGTAATGGCTCTTAGGGCCGTCATTCCAAGCCTGGAATTGGATGTAGTTTGGTCGCGGGCTCATTCCGAGGATACCCTCCATACGGACGGGCAAGTTCGCATCTCCCAGCCGGTAGAGACTCGTGTTGTAGGCGTTCTTGTACTGCAGAGGACTGATCGGAATCATGTACTCTTTCTTGTGGGCGAGAGCACCCTGGAAAGGAGCGGCATCAATCCCAACGTCGCCGGGGTAGCCGGCGCCATAGCCATCGTATTCGGGCCATGAGCTCTCCCAGCTGGCAATACCGTCCACAACCTTTCCCCAATGTTCCCTATAGTACGTCAATAGGGCCGTGCAGCGGTCTGTTGAAGCATACTCACCACCACCCTGCAGCTGCCTCCCAGTATCCATCAGTGTGGTCAAAGTCAGGAATGAAGAATAAGTCGCCATTGCCCCAGTCATCTCGCCATTCGGTAAATTAAACAGCCGACCAGTTAGCAGCAGAGAATGCTAGTCAAGAGTAATGAGGTTAGCTCTCGTGGATACCACCAGAGGGTAACGGGGTACGGGGTTTGGGGTTACCTACTGCTGACGACGTTCTTGCCACCAACCTTGAAATACCCATCTGATCCTTTGTACTTGTTCCACAGATCGGTGTAGTCATGGGCGTAGTTACAACACTTGGCACCGTTGTAGCACGCATCACCTGCAGCATACAGGTCCAGGTTGAGGTAGACGCCCATTCCAGCGCCCGCGGCGTTGTTGAACAAGTAACCAAGGACATCGCCAACCCAGTCGTTGTCGACACATCCGACATTTAAAGCGAAGGCATCGAATCTGTATCGTAATTAGGTTCGTCAAGAGATGGTTTTCGGAAGCCTTGTTTACTGACCCGGCGGCTTTGGCGTCTTTGAGATCCTTCTTCACAAGATCCTCGTCGATCTGACCAAGCTTCAGTGGCATAGATATCAGTATGCGATAAGGTCTCAGATGGTGGATGATATGGGATAACATACCATATAATGAGCTACCGCAGCCTTTGCAGATGCTTGAGCTACCAGCGACAGGGCGCTGGCGACCACGAATAACCCATGATGCCACCTCATCCTGATAGATGGTTCGGGGACGCCTAGACGAGTGCTTGAGTGAGTAGGAACTTAAAGTTTGGATGCTATTCATGCCTTTATAGACGACAATCTGTTAGCTTCCGATCTGTCATGGGGTCCCAGTGTTACGGAGACGCGATCGCTGTTCCGACTGGGAGTCTGAGAAACCCTAGCATGCTTGGTGGAGGCCGTTGGAAGATCATGTCAGTGTTGGCACAAGCCTGAACTAGTCAAGCAAGCATGCTCCCTTGAATCACGATGCTTGTTGGGTCCCATTAAGGCAGAGCTAGTTCGGACTCGGAGTAGGGCCCGGAGTCGGAGTAGGGCTATACATTTTGGTCTATCAATCCTGCCACTGTGCCTGAAAGCATGTTGGAAAGATTAAAAGTCGTCTGGCAGTCAAGTCGGCATTCCAGGGTTGCCCCTGGCCCATGTCACGGCAAATGTCCCGAACACACTGGTCTCTGCGCTAGCCGTTATGGAACGTGGACATCAGACCTAGATTGGCAGCAATCTAATCTTTTAAGGAAATGCTCAGGAGACACGGATCTGTACAACCGGCTTCCAGGCTTCCACGATGTCGCAGTCATCGTCATGCTCAGGGAAGGGACGGTTAATGATAATGAGTCTAGTACACCCCAGATCGAACACGCAAGCTCATGACAACTTATGCTTCCTAAACCCAATTATACGGGAGAAACAAGCCTAACTTGTCCTCTAACAAAGAGCAGTGCTTGAGAACTTGCTTCCAAACCCCCACCGATCGGAAGCTCCGCCTCATTTCGCAGGTCGCGTGCCTAGTCGCCAAACTCGTAGTGGAACTGCCAGGGGTCCTCAGTAAGCGAGATCCCCCCGAAGGTCCATCGTACCAGCCATGAGTCTGGGTTACATCCATTTTGCTTGGCTCAATGCTTTGCCTGCCTTCAGCTATAAGACCCTCCGAAATGCTACGACTATCCGTGCGCCAGCATGGAGCCTGTTCCGCTTCATTTCGGCCCTACTGCCCACGATTTTCATTAGCCCTCTCCCGAAAGAGCCTTTCTCTCCGGCCTCTGGCTCTCCTCTTATCAGAAGCATGCCAAGCTACTTTTCTCCAATTGCTGTCGAGCACTCTGGATACGAAACCTCAACCCTTCCGCCAGTAGGGCAATCAGCTCGCTTTGCTCTTGATTAGGCTGAATTGCAGTGGAGGCCTTGCTCTTTGTCAGTCGAGACGAGAGAGCCTTCAGGTGCCCATATGTCAATTGTCTTTTCGAAGAGGTGGTTTTTGTGATTGGTCATCGCTTATCGACTGTAGTGCTTCTGTTTTCGTTACAGTTGGGTCCAGGGAGCGGAAAACAGGCACATCTGCCAAGCATGCCGAGGCAAACGATCTGCGTGCCCCTGATAGACACCCTGACCGCCACATCGGTTCTACCCGCTACGGGTTGAGCCGCACCAGTCGTAGCCTTTCAGACAATTTCAGCAATATAGATAGGTATTAACTCCTCCAGCGTAGCTATTGTTAGTCCCTAGTCGTTTTCCTGCAGCTTGTCAAAGGAGGCCGAAAGTGGCAGCCGGTCAGCCTGGGCAATATTCTGTCCAATCGGCGCTTAGGTAGTGTTTAGCCTGCAACATGTACCCTGGCTGTGTGCCAAATTCTAGGCTTTCCTAAAACGGCACTTCCGCCACTGATGTGTCTTCCGGCTCACCACCCACCAAGGTACCTAAGTACCTAGGTACCCTACATTGTCATCGCACTTTCGTGAGACATTCGTTTGCCTTCCACATGTAAACCTACAGATGTCACACATTATATCATTTACAAAGAGACCAGTTTAGAAAGGAGACTGGAGAGGAGATTTTAGTTTTTCTGCACCCTCCCCAGCATATCTAGCAATGTTTGTTCAGGGAATTGAGGCAATTCTCATGATGCATCTCGCATAACCAAACATTTAGACACTGAGATTTTCAAAACCAGTGCTAAATTGCCACACGCTTTGCACGGAAATCACATTTAACGAGAAAAGAATAACCTCTTAAAAGTAAATAAATGCCCGGGCTTAATTTCAAAAACTAAGATACTAATCACCAAGGCCTATCTTTCGTGAAGGCCCTTCACTCGCAAGTCTCTGCCTCCGCGACCTCACCCAAAAGTCTCGCGGCACAACTTCAAAAGGTGTGAAGGTAGTCACCAATGAAGTTGTTACCAAGCTTGGAAACTGCATCGGCAATCTCTCCTGCACCAAAGGACTTGGCAAGGGTCTTGGCCCACTCAGCAGCCTGGCCTTGGATGGTGGTGACCATGAAGCGGTGCTGTATTAAGGTCAGTGCGGAGTTTGGCTGAAGACAAGTTGATGAATTATTTACCTGGTAGGGCTTGTTGTCCTTGTCGTGGAGAGCAACCCAGCGGCCGTCTCCGTTCTTGTTCTTCTGGCCGTACTGGAAACGGTCGCTGATGGTAACAACCCAGGTGTCTTTTGACTAGTTAAAGACGGCCTTGAACGAAACAGTGGAGAAAATAGACTTACTGCCCTCCTTTCTAGCACCAGGAAGTCTACCAATGTAGTCATTGCTTGCCTCCTCCTTGTAGAAACGGTCTTGGACGTAGACTAGGACATCAACGTTGCCCTTGGACTGGTTCTGAGCCCGGACAATGTAGTAGCGGGCGGACCGGGTCCGAAAGGATTGGGACCAGGAGATCTCTAGAACAGCTTGCTCAGACTCAGGAGTCCAGGCAGGGATGGTGAGGACGTTGCCTTTCTCAGGGTAAGACATGATGATGAGTTGAGATTGTGAAATGAGTTGGAGAGTAGGATATACTGGGGATTGGGTGTCTGGATGCTTGGATGCTTGTTGTGATAGCGGTGGGAATGAGACTGGGAAGAACAGGGGGAGCTTGACCTTTAAGTAGCTCCCTCATGAAATGGTCGATACGATTCTCTCATGTCGATACTCAACACAGTGACTGTCGGCTGACAACAACATCAGCAGTCATGCATTTCGCAAGCCCCATTGTGACACGCCAAGAGTGATGCCATATTCGGTAGACTAAGAGCATCTGCCCCAAGAAGTTCTCGTGGTCGTTAGGATGAACAAGCCATGGTGTTCAGCTTCGTCTGGTGATTCACAGCCCTCAACAAACTTTTCGCCGTGGAGAAGCGTCGCCGTAGGTGGAGGCGGCTCTACAGCTCGCCACATGTGCAAGCGGCGTCCACCCAACATGGCCCAGATCTTGTATGTCTCGGTGAGCTGGTCATCCGTTGCCAGAGTTGAAAGAATCTGGACGCCACCTTTTGGACTGTGATTGGGACAGATGAGAAAAGAAGATGGTATTTTGAGAGAGGTACAATAACGTAACCGACGCAAGCCTCAGTTAGCCGTTTCTCGCATCAGCAAGCCACGATCTTTTTACTATCCAGACTTTGCATGTCGCCATCGACCTAACTTGCACTGGACTACGAACCGGGGTTGTGGGGTCTCTTCTCCGCTCCGAGGCTGGCTGGTTTAAAACACAACGCACGCTAGTTGATGCAGAGGGCGCCGCCATAGTTCGAGAATCCGACGCCACCCACACGTCCCCTCAAACACGGAATGCAGGCTGGAAATGCCATGATGTGACGCTTGGGATGGTCGAGATTACAGTTTGTGCCTGGGAATATTAACCGGGCAAGAAACGACGGTGGTGGCTGGCTGGCAACCCTTATTTTGGCTACAATCCGAGACATGGTCGTGCTACTAGTTTAAGGGGGAGGTCATGGACTGCATTGAACTGCAACCACAAGCCCCAAGAGGACTGGCAGCTATGAGTTATATGACAGTGAGTTCGCATCGATTTATGAGGCTGGCTGATCGATGCTCAGTGCAGGCTAACTGAGACATGCCGGGCTATACCATCATACTTCGTGAAGGGTATGGAGCAAAAGCAACGCTAAGAATGGAATTTAAAATCTAGAACTTCAGAAAACGATTAGATAGGAATCATACATTTTCATCCAAGCGTGCACTGTGTCATGGCCAGTGGGAGTTGGTCTTCGTGCTCCTTTAGTTGCTCTGTAGTCAGCGCGCCTCCATCCAATATCATTTTGGTAAAACCAATTCGGTAGTTATTATCTAATTAAAGCTACTCTAAGCGCGAAAGAATTACATATTGATCTATGGCTGCCTGAGGCTGGCGGCCGAATGGTGATATACTGCTGCGGAAACCCGTCTCCACACCATCCAAGGGCGTTTTCTGGGTCTGGAGCTGAAGTGACAATTGCAGGACAGTCAACTTTGTTTCTCCTTTCATTACATCGCGGATAGCCAGTTTGGCAGTCTGGATGGCACCACGGGGCTGGTCGCGGGGACTTCATGTGATTCACAATTTGCAGGTAGGCCACGCACTCTTACGAAAGTGTCATAAATTGGCTGTTTATGTTGTTAGTTGACTTCCTCATGTATCAGCCATACCCCAAACAGGAACTCTACTCCACCTCAGGTCCGCGAGAGGGTGTCCTCAGGCTGTGTAGAGATGCATCAATAGTTGGTCGAGAGCGGGTACCGCCGAGACCGTGAATTCGGGTATTGTGTCACTAATATGTATCCATCTCAATACGTCAAATTTCATTAAACAGAAATCTATCAATCGAGAGAGGCACAGGTTCCCGGTTACACACTGCCTGTTAAGTGCATGGGCAATGCACGAGTTGTCACAATGGCGCGCAGTATCACTGGGTGGAGGCCAGTGTGCGCTACTGCGCGGACACATTCAGCACCCTCTTTCAGAGACACCATCTCTTTTGAGAACCTCCTAGATGGCCAGCCTTTTCCCGGGTTTATTTTTGCTGCATCCTCCGAGACACGGGCCAATAATGTGGCTTGCGGATCCATGCCGGGCAGTGTCCCGCTTGCTACGCTCTCAATAGAGCGCCCACTAGTGACGCATGCAAGACTGCGGAGATAACCGATTACGCGTTTGGGAGGGCCGAGCCGCAGCTTCAATAGTGTCGTATGATTCGCAAATGGGCACAGAGAAGTGGTTTGTCAAAGAAAAGACTTCAAGCCAGATTAAGCGAGACAACCCAATGTGATCAACGTTGGAGCTATTGATTTTCAGAGTCCCGCAGCATCACGTTAGCTCTTGGCAATGGTGCTGAATGTCAGTGCCTCGGCCATCGGAGTTCCTTTTCCTGCAGACGGCCGACGAGATGAGGGAGCTGCAGTCGAAGGGCAATGCCAAGTTTGGGAGGCTTTGCAGGCAACGCGGTGCCATGAAAGGTCATTAAGAAATACGAGGAATCTTGTGGCTGGCTGTTACCAATAATGCGGCGAAAGCGACAGTTCCCGAGCTGCCATGTAAGTTCTGGCCGCTCTGGCAGATGAGGGAGATGAAGGGCAGGCCCCCTTTGAACGCAAAATGATTCGAGGCACAAGTATAAGAGGGTTCTACTCTTCCATCCCAGACACTCATCGCATATCAGCATCATTTCTCAGTCCTTTTTTAAGCAACTCCAATATCCTGCAACAAATACTTCAAGCTGACAGGATGGCTTTTGCTCAGCTTCCCAATCCTTCCACCGCTTGGAGGCTTGACCTGCCAACCTCCACTCGATCCACAGACACGACCTTCTTCAATACTGAAGGATTCCAGAAGGAGTCTGAGTCCATCATTGGACAGAGCGGGCTGACTTCTTTCGACGTAGCTGCTCGTCCAGATACCGGTGTGTATCGCTGTAAGCACTCTACCCAGGACTTGTACCCTGGTAACTAGCCTAACTATTGGATCCTAGCTATCATCAAGATCGAATCTCGATTCGAGAATAAGAAGACGGGCCATTCAATCTGGAAAATTGGTACTGGATGGCTCATCCGCCCCGACCTTCTCGTCACGTCTGGAGATGTGGTCTATGATGCCGAGTATCAGCTGGGTGCCGCCACGCAGGTCAAGTGCTATATTGGCTATCGTGGTGGCGACAACTCACAGGTTCCGCCTCGATATGGCCAAAGAGTTGTGACTTCTGCTGAGTGGATTGGTGAATCAGACCGGCGATCGCGAGATATTGCCTTCATCCAGGTTGCGGAGCCATTTGCTATCGACTCCTGCAGTTGCAAGTCGCTTGATGATGTCAAGCTTGACCAGCCTGAACCAGTTCCAGAGCCCCAGCCTGAAAGTAGGTGGCTAAGAGTTTCGAATGGTAGATGATTTACTGACCCTCTTTTGAAATTAGGCGAGCCTGCGCCACCACTTGCTCCTGAAGTTGAAGAGAAGATCAGTGATCCCGCATCGCACTGCAGCGGCTGCGGTGGCACATGCAACAGTCAGGCTGTACTCCCTTCTGTTGAGCAAACCCCTGTCGAGCAACCGCCCGTAGAGCAGCCTGTCGTTGAACAGGCTCCGGTTCAACAGCCCGAGATGCAGCCCGAGGTCAAGCCTGAGGAGACAACCGAGATTCCTCCTGTCACTCCAGAAACCGACGACGGGTTTGAGGTTTTGACCAAGACGAACGAGAATACTCCGGCCACCTCGGTTGACGAGTCAACTACCGAGCTTGACCTATTCTATGAGACGCTCAAGGTCATTTCAAAGGTCGACATTAGATCTCTCGACATTCAGTCTCCCCTTCTCGGCCCCGTCGGACAATTCGTCAGCATCGTTGGCGGTTCGTTGCTCGGCTACATTGTCGGAGGCAAGAAAATTGTCAGCGGCGAGTTGACCAAGCTTCCTGGTGTTCCTGAGCAAGCTCTGCTCGCAGAGGCCGCTCTTCAAGCTGTCTTGGCTATTGAAGAGTCTACGGAACTGGATGAAATCCTCGAGGCAATGAAGCAAAACTGGAACTCCAACGCACCAAAGGTTGATCAAGTTGCCGGCCTTCTTTCCTCGTATCTTACCGAATCTGCTCTCGACATTGCAACATACCACATGAGCGACCTGAATGAGCAGGTTAGAGGCTCCAAGAAACCGAAGCGCCGGGTTCTGGGAATTCGGCACTTCCCAGGAAGCGATGGGAGCGGCACCGACTTTGTCAAGGGCTTGTTCGGGCCAACTCTTCCTCTTGCTGGCAGAGAAGAAGTTTTCTCCTCCGTCGGCCCTGTCCTGCGGAGTGCTGTCACGGCGCTTGAGAAGCTTGTCTCCGAGGCTGGCAAGGCTGCAGTTGATGGCCTTGTTCCCAAGCTTCTGCAGAAGGTTGCTAGCGGTAGCGTTGACCCTGTCCCTATTTCCACCGGACCCAATGAAGAGGCGACCCGGGTCCTTCTCCAGCGTGCCATCATGGCAGATGCCGCCCTCCAGGCCATTTCTACTCTATCCAAGGAAAAGCTCGACGCTCTGAAGCTTATCCCTCTCGATTCGGTCACAGCTGAAGAAGAGGGCATCTACGACTTTATTAAGAGAGTTCTACAGAAGAGCGGAGGCATTGCCCTCCTTCCAGCCAAGCATGCTGTCAAGAAATTTGCTCTGATTCTCATCGACGCACCTCCTAAGCCTCAAGAGACACCCCAAGAGGTTCTTGAGTCCGCCGAGACCGCTCCTGTCAAGACGTTCACAAGCAAGCTCGCACTGCGAGATGTACTGCGCGGAAGTCGAGGCACTACCAGGGTAAGTAATGCGCCAAGCAGGGAAGACATACGCCAATTGCTGATTGATTACTTTTAGGTTCTCTAAAGGCTCAAATTGCATAGTAGACTCTGTTGAGTCACCCGCCTTTACCTGGACGTAATGAAAATACTTCCGGTGAGACAACAATTGGCCCCAATGGCCATGTTGAATGGAGCCGGCCACATCCGGAATTTCCCTTTGTACAAGTTCTGAGCATTTAATGCCAATTTTTCATCACTCTCACTCGTTTGGAAATAATCGATCACGAAGAGCTATGGCTGAATAACGATGCTGAATCTGGCGCGACCGTCCCAGATATTCCTTTTGTTCGCAGCTGCTTCTTGCTTCACATTTTCTCAGGTCGCGTATCTAGTTACTTTTTCTACTTTCAGTAATATGCCATTGCTATCAGTAGTGGATCCAGATTCGTTAAACGTTTTTGCCAGTGAAGGAACTTTTTTTCGTGCACGTCGTTCCATTGTGACAACGCAAGTTGAGCTGCCCACTCCACTGGAATGGTTCGAGTATGTAACTACTGCGTCCAACATTGCTCCACAGAATGTCATAGCCAAATTATGGGCCAAAGTCCCAGTGAGGATCGGCTTTGCTAGGGCTTATACTTTTCTTCTCTACCATCGGCGGTGGAGCAAGCAGCGTGGGTGATTGCCGGGGTCTCACCCTTCCAACTCTCTGCATGAACTCATTAAAAAGATAAACCCTTTGATTCCATCAGACCAGACTGTGTGGGCATTCTCTTCGTCAGAGAGCAGCTATCAGCACGTTCTTTGATAAGCTGTGGGCAGGGAGAACGGCACATTAGTGTCGGGTCAAGGTTGCGCCGACCATTCATCGTGAACAGTCGAAATAAGTCAAGGATGCCCGGACTTGAATTGGCCCGAACATCGATGCCGGAGATCTATACCAATACTGCAGGCGAAGAATGCGCCTTTTCAGGGAACTTAAGTTTGGCTAGGCCTCGGTGCCCCCACGGCAGGACATCCGCCAACGGAGATGCATTGCACCTCTTTGGTTGAGTGGGGAATGCGGCACTCATCAAGTGCCGCTGTCCGTAGGTGAAAGTCTACCGAAGTGTACGAGTATGCTAAGGACTAGCCTCCAAGTACTCGTCGCTGCAGGATACAAGAGTGAATTTGATCGTGTTTAGTGCCTCGGCCTTGCTTAGTTTGTGAGACTGTCGCAGCATTGCTTCTAAGTGCGGTTGTGGAGCTTCGGATAACACGGGTTCTAGTCTGAGGACAGCCCTCCTTGGGGCTGCAAACAAAGGTTCCTGCACTGCTCCGGCAGTCCAGTTGCTAGGACGTGAACGATGCGGGAGCCATTCAGACCCCTAGCATTATCATCGGGTAGATTATCTGTCGCCAGCTTATCAATCTGCAGTGGAGAAAGTCGGCCGCCGGGCGAGGGATCGGCGGTAAAGAGCAGAAAATGGAGCGGCCGCCTTGGGCGACAACCCTGGTCACAGTATCGGAACCGGAAAGGCTTGCAACGTTGGGCTCTAATGTAATCTTTAAGTGCCGAACCGGATTAGATGACATTCTGACTCTAGATGAAGATGACTTGCCATTCAACCAGCGTCCTTTAAGACAGAGCTTTCGCAGCACGATATTTTCCCTAATCCAAGTCTTGAGAATAGGTAGAGAGGGGCGAAACCATGTTTTCATTCTTCACTGCAACGGGCTGCCTGATATTCTTCTTTGTGGTGTCGGCTCTTGCTGCCAAACCCCTCGAACACGAAGTCTGTGCTGCCTCCTGTTATTACTCACTTCTCAAGATCAAGTACGCCAACGAAAACGAGACGTTGATATCCGCATGCACCAACCCATTAAGAGTCACATCAACCTACTACTGCATAGGTATACACTGCGGCGACGATGATATCAAACCTGGAATTGAATGGTGGGCCGGTACTTGCAAAAAGTCCAAGAAGCTTGTCAACCTGAGCAATTACCACAGCACCATTGCCAATACGACCGAGGAACTCTTGGAGAACCTTCAAACAGTGGACATGGACGAAAATGAGGTCATAAATCGACCCGCAGTTCCTTCAAAATCTAGCTGGTTAGTGGTTTATCGTTCTGTGTCTACCTACGACACGATGCGGCACTATCACAACTCAGTCAGGTAAATATTTGCCAACGATGAACTCTCAAAACTGTGCAGGAACTAATGTCATAGATGGGTGCCCTACGGGTATTGGGCGGTTGTGCTGATATTCGGCATGGGGGCCAACGCCTGGGAATTGCTGCGATCTAGACGACGGACTAGACCCAGCCTATTCGATACGAATCCGTCTGGAGCGCTAACAAAGACCTCATCAAGTCTCCTCAGGCCACTTAGACTTTGGGTAAAAAGAAACATCATCTTCGCGCCAACGTTCACGCACTACCGGAGTTCACGACTTGGTTGGATCCATTTGCCACTAAGATTGCAGTCTCTCGTGATATTGGGCTACATCATCATTCATGCTGCTCTGGTGGGCGTCCACTACCCCCTATACGACGAAAACTACTAGTAGGGGTTGTCTACTATCGAACCATCTCCAGGCTGCGTAGCTAACGCGAACCTAGCTATCGTACCAAGAAAATCCAACTCTTGCGGTATCTAGCTGACAGACTTGGAGCTCTACTCTCTAGCACTATTCCGCTGCTGTTTCTTTTCGCTGGGCGAAACAACATCTTTCTTTTCCTGACTGGGTGGAGTTATAAGGTTTTTAGCGTCTTCCACCGATGGATCGGCATTGTTATGCTCGTCGAGGCGATCGTCCACGGATCTATCTTTTCTGCCTACGAAGTTAATAGTCCGTCGCTATTGTCCCATTGTTCTGTGTCTTTATCACTGACACAGGAGTAGACAGTGGATGGGGTGAATACCATGCTAGCTTAGCCGACGACCCCATTTGGAAGTACGGAATAATGGTACGTGCTCATCTTCGCTCCCAGGTTTTGGTTAACTGAGTTTATCAGATGGGAGTCGCCCTAGGCCTAACTGTGACAATATCTATTCGAACTGTACGAGATCGAGCCTACGAACTCTTCAAAACTACGCACGTTGTCCTCGCGGCTATTATCCTTGCAGCTCTTTATCAGTAGGACTACGCCGAGAACGATTATTCCTGGGATTTGCTAACTCTGTAACTCTACCAGGCACATCAAGGGCCAGTTTGCTGGAAAATACAAAATATGGGTCTGGTTGACTGTGGCCATCTGGTGCACAGATCACGCTTCGAGGCTCACTCGCCTTTTACTGTTGAACTACAAAATTGCCATGGGAAAAGGCGTTCCAGCAACAGCGAGTTACAGTGAAGAAACCGGCGTCATTCGATTACAGGTGCACCCATCGACGACAGTTCGCGGGAAACCCGGAACCTACTACTACTTGTCCATATCAGGTTGGAAATTCTGGGAAAGCCACCCGTTCAGTCTCGCGGGTTGGTCACAAGAGGGAGTATCGCCTGTCTGGCAGAACCACGACGAAGCACTGAATTTGCCACGTGAGAAGACATCCAAGTTACGCGAGGACAACCCAACCTTCCTTACGTTCTTGATTCGCCCGAGGCAAGGAATGACAAGAGATCTTCGCGATACATTGACTCGTGTTGGGTTTCCAAATGTGCAGCGACTGAGGATTCTCCTTGAAGGTCCTTACGGGAACGTAGCTCCTCTGGGCAAGTTCCGGAATATTCTCTTTGTCGCTGGCGGAAGCGGTATAACGGCAGTTCTCCCTTATTTACGTGATATCCTGGATCAAAACAGAAATCACGATAGCCGGCAGAATGTCCGACTATGTTGGGTGTCTCGTAGTGAGAGCCTAATAAGGGATGTGCTAGCCAATGACTTTAATGTGGATGGGGGTCTCAGTACCGGCAGGTTGAAAATTGACTTTTTTGTCACATCTGCCGCTTCCGGTTCCGAGTCATCAGCCACAAATATACCGGATGGAAAACGAACAACGGGCCAACCATTTACCTTCTCACGGCCTGACGTTAGAGCTCTAGTGGGTGATTTCACAAAGAATAGTCAAGGTCGTGTCGCTGTGTTTACTTGTGGGCCAGAAGGGTTGTCCGACGAAACCCGAGCGGCTGTAAGGGAGCAGTTGCAGAATGGCACCGATGTTGAGCTGTTCGAGGAGATGTATGGTTGGTAAATGATAGAAATAGACTTCCTTTCCGCTCATTGCAACATAAACAATAGTTCACGTTGAAGTGGAAGAAGAGCAGTATCAGTGCATGATCCGCAGATGGGAGAACAGTTCAATTATGGATTACATCGGTTTATCATTTTTATCTCTCAATTATCATTAGTCTTGTCTTGAATCTATACCGCCATTGACTTTGTTTGTAATCAAGCAAACTCCGCCTCTTTTCTGATACCGCACTGTGGCTGCCCGTTGGGAGTGATTTCACGGAAACCTTCCTGGCCGTGGTGAATGAGAAAGGTGCCGTCACTTTGATTCAGGCCTCTGTTTTCCGCCGCCTGGTTTGTAGACTCGCCATGGTAACTTCTGCGGTCACAATGGCCACCCTGGTCAGCAAGCATAATGCTTCCTGGCTGTGGACCGACCCTCTGGGGGTTAGAGCCACTGGATGACAGCCACGAGCCGAGCACCGGCTTGAGTTTCTGTCGCATCCACCCCCATGTCATTGGCAAGTTGGAGGTTATCAAAGCAACAAATGACTCTCGGACCGCCCAAGCTGCTGACTGTTGGGCCCCAGTAGCAGGATTCTACCGGCCTAAATTAGGATTGGTCTGTCTAGAATACGATGGTGATTTGTGGACAGAATAGTGACATACCTTCAGAATGAGGATGCATCGCAGTAGACCTGCTACCATAACAAAGATACCCCCGGAAAAGAGCGCGACCAAACCAATCTTTTTTATCGTTGCAATGCGAGCTCCCCAGAGAACAGGAATCGGGATGAGAAGTAAGTAACAATCAGTTGAGATATTGAGAGTTACAAGAACAAAGATGTAGACTTTTGATGCGGCCGGTTGACAGTGGTCTAGACAGCCATGAGTGAGATTATTCTGGGATTCAAATATGGAGTCGACAGCAAATGATAGCAAGTATTTGATAGATGACACTTACTGTCTGGATCTGGATTTATCTGCCAGAGGCGATGCAAAGGCTGGCAGCTAAATAGAAAGGTAAAGATAAGTACAATGTAAGTGGCAGCTATGATGCAGAATCCTGCATAAATGCGAGTCTTGAAAGCCCATAGACCAGCCTGACCACGTTAGAGACAATAGGTCGCAGAATTAGGGATCAAGGATACCTACAGTGAGGCGCAAATAGAAGCAGCACAGTGCGCTCTTGATAAGCCAGAGAACTGTTGAGTACATGAACCAGCCTGCGATCTGTATTCTAGAGCCAGCAATTCTGTACTGCGTCTCAGCACATTTTGTGATTCATTGCCAATCTCGTTGCTACGGTGTATTTCACAAACCTCCAGTGATACTCGGCGCTATCAGGGGAAAGAGCCTCACGCTCCGCGGGTGTCATATGGCTATTGCTTAGGCCGTGGAATTGTGCTCCAGTGAGATATGCCAAGGTCGTCTCGATTGTATAGGGAATGATGACCAATGGCATTATGTAGTCATCGGCTGCCAAGTTCTGAACGCCGACCTGCGCTATCCGGGCATATGTTCGAAACAGAATGAAGCAGATGCCCATAGCCAGTAGCGTAAATGCCTCGATAGTAAATGACTGTACTATAGAGTTGGCCATGGCCACAGCAAAGACGGGACGGTTGGAGATGTGGTGAGGATGTGGGCCTGAATCTGAGCAGATTTCAAGTCCCGAGGAATGGATAAGCCACTATTAGTTCCATTACTTCGGCCTTACTCCAAGAAGCTAGCTGTGGCTTTTGACTTTGACACGCTTGAGAGTTAGCTTCTTTGCTGTTCGAGCCGGCAGAGAAGAAAGGTGATTGGTTAGGTTCACCTCCAACCTCAGCCATCCACCCTAAATGGACAGGCCTGGTGTCATATTCGCGACTGAGAGTTTCACACACACCAGCTGCCTCGCATTACCGATACTTCGATCTGCCGGGAGATCGGGATCGTTGATCCGAGATTGAACCGACGTGCGAGCTGGATGCAATGCCCTGTGACGTCAATACATGGGACTATCCACCGTTCTGCCACTCAGTTGTGCCACCAAGAAGGGCACTATTAGAGCCCCGGATGAGATTTGGAATACAAAATCTAGAACGACAAGATGTGCTGTAAGAAGCGAGAGGATCAGCTGCTCGATCAATGTTGCAGTAATAAATTTACACGTAAGCTTACTCGGCTTGGGAGATGTGACTGCTAGTGGAACAGCCTCAGCCAAAACAGCTCCATGGTTGCCAGACCGTTTAAGATGCTGATTAAAGACTCTGTTTCTGAGTGTAAGCTGACCTCTCTGTCTGCGGCAGGAAAATTGTAATAATAATAGTAATGATACAGAAAACTAAACCAACAGCGCAGACAGATAAGGGTATACAAGCCGATGGATATGCGCCAATCGCGTCAGCAAGGTCATGGCCAGCTTGGCAGTCCGGGGTGCCGGCCTCCGCGGACAGCGAGGGGCAAGATGCAACTTACTTGTATACATACTCTCTATTGTTTGCGAACGAGTATATAACTCCTGGTCCATCGTGCGTTGTGTGATCTAGTGATTCCTATTCCTCACCAGCAATACAATTTACCAAGGCCATACCAGCCACTTGATCAATCGCTCTATCTTCCACCGGATCAATTTCATTCTGCACACTTCATTCTCTTCGCCGAGATGTCAACCATGCAAAACATCTTGCAAGCCTTCGAGGAGCGCTATGCTAGACACCAAGAGAACAAGAACCCTCTAGCCCACGGCGCCGCGCTCGTTCAAGGCGAGATATCACCCCTCTCTGAGGCACGCATTCCCATTCTGGACCAGGGATTTCTGCACAGTGATCTTACGTACGACGTGCCCGCTGTTTGGGATGGGAAGCTGTTTCGTTTCGATGATCACCTGGATCGGCTGGAAAAAAGCTGTGAAAAGTTGCGGCTCAACCCTCCCATGTCACGAGACGAGATCAAGCGAGCCACGGTCAACCTTGTGGCACAGACGGGAATTCGAGATGCCTATGTACAGCTCATTGTGACCCGCGGGCTGCATTTCATCCGCGAGCCTCTTCCCAGTGGCACCCCGCAGGAAAACTTCATCTACATATTGGTCATGCCCTATGTCTGGGTGATGCCGCCGCAACTACAACCACATGGCGGAGAGGCGATTATTACTCGCACCGTCCGTCGCGTTCCACCAGGTGCCATCGACCCCACGATCAAGAATCTCCAGTGGGGAGACTTCATCAGGGGTCTCCTGGAAGCTCAGGACCGTCAATCGCAGTACCCATTCCTGACAGACGGCGATGGCAACATAACTGAGGGCTCCGGCTACAATGTAGTATTCATCAAACATGGGAAGCTTCACACGGCCAAGAAGGGCGTTCTCGAAGGTATCACGCGCCAAACGGTCTTTGATATTGCCCACGACAATGGCATCCCAGTGCATCTCGATGACGTTCCTACCAGCTTGGCATATGAAGCTGATGAAATATTCATGTGCACTACGGCTGGAGGTATCATGCCGGTTGTCAAGCTTGAGAATCAACCTGTTGGAAATGGAGAAATTGGCCCCGTCACGAAGCTGATTTGGGACAAGTACTGGGCCATGCACTACGACCCATACTACACCACGGATATCGACTATGAGTTGTAAAACCCTCCAGATTTTTAGAGCGGCGGATATGTAAGGATAGATTAGAATCCAAACTGAAGACTCTGCCTTGATGGTTTATAGGATACTGAACTTGACGTCATAACGCTCGATTGCTAGAACGAGTACCTATGGCCCGTGCATTTGTGAATTAGGGTCGTCCCATAATTGACGTAGTGATTTACAAGCTCTGACGCTGTGGTTCATTCGAAATCTCGATTCAGTCAGGCCCCTCAACAGGCCATGTGCACGCCAGCCCGTTCCTACTACATCCGATGCCCTGTGGCTTCTCTCAGCATGTATATTGATTAGATTTCTGCTCTAAAAACGGAACATGTACCGCGATCACCTTCCGTACTTCTTCTTGCGATGTCGACACGTCAAGCAGCCGTTTCTTGATCGCTTAAACTGCTTTCGACGACCGATATAGGGCCTCGAAGACTAAAGCCTGAGGGGCTCAGAGCGCCCAAGTTTACTATTTAGCATATTAAGACCAAAGGGCGTCTGGGCCTACACCGAAGCGATTCCTGTATTAAGTGTTGGATAGTGGAGGAAGAGCGTGTCAAAGAAAAGGTTGTTGACAGTGGGCTCTCAGGCTTTCTTATCTAACCGCTTATCGAGCCGCTTTCATTCCCATCACTATACAAAGGTATGATGAGCGTTTCGGTTACTCTGGTCAGTAGTAATCTGCATATTCGGGCTGTGCTGTTCGTCCGGCCCGCCCATGGATCTGTGCGAACAAGGAGTCCGCGGATGCCGAACCGTGAGCAGCTTCGTTCATGGGTCGAACACGTCCCGCTACAGCAATATTCCCTCAAAAGGAAAAGAGAATGTGCAAGTGTTCAAGTGACATAGGAAGCCAGTCGCTGCGCAACCACACAAGATACTTGGACCAAACTGGCCCTTCGTTGCCAAGGCAGGTAGTGGAGACGACCTCACACGCCGGCTGAATTCCATCGCGTCCTCGGCCTCTATTAGTGTCGTTGTCGGCGTAGATATGTCAATTACTAGATTTAGCATTATCCAGCTTTTGTAAATACCTCACCAAGAGCCCTTCCTGCCTGTAACACACCCATATCCCCATATCGAGGTCCAGTGACTGTAAGCCCTATGGGCAATCCACCTTTTCCTGTGAAACCGGGTACGTTCAAAGTCGGCACGTGAAGAAGCGTCCACATTGCGCAAAAACACTGTCTCGTTGTCAGTTATTGGGAAATTGCATGCTGTATGATCACTCACAGAGCTGCCCGTGCTTGCCAGTCCGCGGGGAGCCTCATCTGGAACGCTTGGGGTTATGACGCAATCAAATCGACTTGACAGATCGTCCCAGAGGAAACGGAGGTGCGCTACCCCATTATGTGCTTCGCGCATTTGTTTCGCGCTGGGCTGTGCATGGTTTTCTACCAGCTTCACAAGTGATAGATCCAACTTGTCCTTTGCCTGTAGGTACTCTATAGATCATGTCAGTTTGTGTCATTTGACTAAACCCATCAATGACCTAAATTCCCATTAAGGAGATTGTCTTACGAGGAAGAAACGCTGCGCGGGCTTCTCCAGCTACCAAGATAGCCCGCCACTCTTGACATCGGTCGAAAGGTTCAGGAAGATCAAGGTCCGTAATATCGCATCCAGCCTCAGTCAGAAGTGAGTGAGCTTGTTTCCATGCTGCCAGTGTGCCAGGACCGGCTTGACCCCACATTGGGGACTTGACGAAGGCAACTCGAGCACCTTGGAGGCAAAAGTTTCGTGATGAGGGCGTGTAGTTAGATTCAAGATGAAAAACACTAGCTAAGAGATCCAAGTCATCCACTGTACGTGCGTAGAAACCCGGCGTATCGCAGGTGATGGAGAAACGTCCAAGTCCTTCAGTTGACACGGTGCCCCATGTCGGCTGAGCGTTTCGCATTAGCTGGATGCTCATGTGTAGGGGTTTATCACCTTGCCGCCTCACCTTGAAGGCGTATATGCCAGTGAATGATCCTGGCCGGATCATGCTCCCACCTGTCTGTGTTCCGAGCGCGATGGGCACATGGTAGTCGGCCACCGCAGCGGCTGAGCCTGAAGAAGACCCACCCGGTGTATGATCGAGGTTACGAGGATTTGCACAAGGGCCTCCCTTTGACGTAGCTGCAAACTCGGTTGTTGCTGTCTTGCCGAATATCAGGGCTCCGGCACTTCTCAGAATGGAAACTGTCGCTGCATCTGTCGCAGATGGCCCGTCATTCTCATGCATAGTCGAGCCATACCGAGTTGGCATATCTACATCTCCCATTAGCCTTTGAAGAGGGCATATCAGGACGCTTCTTTCTTACCTTTTACCAAGGCCACATCCTTGACACCTAAACCGACCCCATGGAGCGGGCCCCTGAGATCAACTGGCACTCGGTCCAACTCCTTGGCCTGATTCAATATGTTATGCTCGTCCAGATGAACCCATGCTCTAATGTGATGGTCTCTTTCACGAACCCGACGTAGCAAATAGAGCGCATACTCTTCTGATGTGATGTATCCACCTCGGATCAAGTGGCAGGCTTGTGTAGCTGACAGCAACGATAAATCCGCCTTGTCAACTTGAAGTTGTAAGGTGTCACCAATGTCACTTGCATCCCCACGTTGCAAAGTGGCGGTGGAGGCTCCTCGATCATCCATGACTTTGGATGATCTCAATTGCAAGAATAATCAAATGATTAAGCGATGGCAATAATATGAGTATGCTCTGGTTTAGCCACAGATGTTCTAATTCCGAGACCTACCGGCGTTATCAAAATCTGGGAGTTATCCCAAAACGGTACTTTTAACCGACGAAGCCACGGTGGAGCAGTCAACAAATCAGCTAGCGAGCTCGGCAACTAGTGCTCTTTTAGGACTTTATACCGACAATACTTCTCAGAGTCGGCAGGGCTGCAGTCAGTCAAGCTCGAGTAAATTTCGAGGATAATTAAATTGCGGCAGCTTATTTTTAAGGCCGAAGAGGTAGAGATATTTGAGTAGCCATCTGACAGCTCAGGCAAGCAGGAACACTTTCCCATTATTATGCAGTTGTCTTGTCTTATCTTATCGATAAGATGCCTATCTTATCGAGCGATCTTCTCGATCAGTCCCGGGTAAGCTCACCGTCCTATACTCTATGCCTCTCTACTTTCTTAAAATATCATATAAAATTTCCTAATACTTAAATAATAAGTAATACCTAGACTGAGCTATGAGTATTTACTTATTTTGCCTCTTATAAGTATTGATACATTATTTACACACATCTTAAGATCG